>JAQPPZ010011861.1:0-46869 GCA_028583015.1 Wollemia nobilis
ACACAACCTTTGGCGTGCGACAACCAACGTCGCTACGACTCTCGCTAGTGCAACCTTTGGCGTGTGACAGCCGACATCACCGTGACTCTCGCACGGCTGCGACGCCTGACGACTTGAAAAATTAAAACAAGACTTCATTTCCTCCCACAAAATAATGATTCCTCTTTCTACTGTAATTCTTCTAGGTTTCATTATGCCTATATATTAAAGAGTGTTTATATCAATTCTTCTTGTTTTCATCATTGCATTATCCAAAATATTTGGTAAAGAAAAGGTTTTTCTTTGCAGGGGGTAATTGAGGAAGAGAAACTGGATTCGTTTAATTTACCCCTATTCTCGCCATTCTTGTTGAGCCTGAAGCATACGGTCAAGAATCATTTGAAAACCGAATCTTCGAAAGCGCATGTAAGGAGTGCCTTTGAAAAGCTGGTTGAAACGAGTCTTGGACCAAAGCTAACTGGATTGTTGTTTGAGAAGGTAGAGGAGACAAGGCCTCAAGTGCAGAAAGAATGTAAAAAGGAATGCAAATCCCCTTCACACTTGATGGCAGCGATACTTGTGAAAGTTATCAGAGTCTGTACAAAGGGGTGATAATATCTGCTGCCCACTTATGTAGGAGGGAATGCAATGTTGTGTTTGAAAAATAATATTTTGTTGTGTTTACTATTTTTAATTAATTGTATTAGATTGGTTCTACTTCACTAAGAAGAAATTTGGAATTATATGTGTATGTGAGTGAGAGTGTTTTTAATAATATAAAATATATATATATATATATATATATATATATATATATATATTTTTTTGAAATATTAATTTATTAGTATGTGTATTAAGCCAACAAGGTTAACTATAAAAAAAAATTACGTTCAACAACTAAAGAATATTTATGTAGACTAAGGCAAATGTGTTGAAAGGGTTAAAGATTAATTATAGTTTATAAGATTATAAAATACTTAAAAGTTTTATGATATTTTAAACATAAATAATATATTTTTTTATTATTAATTAAATAAAATATTATGAAAATAAAGAGGGATTAAGAAAATGTTATGTTTATTTCAATTCAAGATTAATTGATACGATTCTAAATTTTAGTTGCCACTTATGGTGATAATAATAAAAAAAACCACGTTTGAAATATTTTGTTATTTTTTAAAATAATAAATAACTTATTCTTTAAATAATTTATAATTATAATGTTATTTGTAGTTCCATGAACCATACCAATCTTCAAAATTACTTGTGATTACATATGGGTTTGATTTATTAAAAAAAAATAAAAATTCTATTTTAATTAAGCTATTTAAAGTTTAGTTGCTACTCATGATGGTAATAATAAAAAAACATTTTTCAAATGTTTTGTTGTTATTGTTTTAAATAATAAATAGGTTATTACTTAATAATTTGTAATTTTTCTTTGTAGTTCCATAAACCATACCGATATTCAAAATTATTTGTAGTTCCATGAACCATATCAATCTTCAAATTTACTTGTGATTAGAGATAGGTTTGATTTATTAAAAAAAAATTCTATTTTAATTAAGTTATTAGAACAAGTTGAGGGACACTTCTACTATACAAATGATTTATTTTATATAAAAAACAAATGAGTGCAAGCAAATATTTATTTTCTCTACTAGAATTGATAAACAATTCAAGGGAGATATCACATTTGATTTACTATGTCTTTGGCCTTTGAAGAATCCCTCATTAGATACCTTATAATTGTTCTTTGTAGGTGGTAACTATGAAAAAAATCACTCTTTAAATCACTTTTTATTGTTACTAATAGCTCACAATCATGAACAATACCATTCTTCAAATGAATTTCAATTATTTCTTATATCTTATTAGTTAAAGGTAGAAAAATAAAAAATCTATATTTTAGAGGTAGAAAAATATAAAATCTATTATAAGTTATTTCTTGCAAAGTTAATTATATTGATTCTTGAACATGAACACTTGAAATGCCACTCCATTGAAATTATTACGCAAATCATTAAAGCCATACTATAAGAGATTATGTCCTTGATGTTTAAATTTATTATGTTTTGAAATATTGTGGATCAAAATTATGAAAAAATAAATTTCATACTAGCAATAATAGGAGTAAGAATCAAAAGAGAATGATCATTTGATGATCTACAAGATAAATTTAAATCAAGAAGAAATCATAATACATTTTAAAAAACTAGGTATATCATACTATGTTACTATCACAATTGTGTAGGTTTCAAGAATGTTTGGTTGAATTTTAATTTCTCAATATAATCTATGGAGATATTCATATATTTAAATAGTCCATAAAATAAACATGGGATGTAACTCGTTTATTGGTTTCAAAACACTCAAGATTTATAATAAATATTCAAGTCATTAGATAAAAATATCTAAAATTTAAAACATAACTATTGAGCCATCACACTCTTTTATATACCATTGTATAGATATTTTTGAGTACTACAAAAATGACTACTCATTTGTTAAATTTTGATCAGCATTGAGAAAGTTATAACTATTTTAAGTTGAGATATTTATTGTTTTTTGACTGCACGATTTTTTTTCAAAATAAAAAATAGTTATCCAATTATACTTTAGTTTACAAGACTTATAAAGATAAAAGGTAAAGTATATTTTGACATCCAGGAGAGGGTAGATTATATGGAAAATCCTCATGGAGGATGGTTAACCTAATAAATAGTTATCCAAATTTACTCTAGTTATTAAATCATGATATAAAAACTTACCCTTTAATATTTGATTCTTAAACCTCTTATTTAATATTTTAAAATCTTTATCTTTATACCATTCAAATTATAAAGATCAAACCCACCTAAAATTTCACTTACACATCCTTTCTACACTAGAACCTCACCTAACCCTTCAACTGAGACATTATATGGATTATCAGTTATGTATAACTCCTTTCTACACTAGACCCTCACCTAACCCTTCAATTGATATGTTATATGGATTATCGGTTATGTACAACTGAAATAGGCCCATAGTTAAGATTCGCTTCAATGCCTAAAAACCAAATTACACATGCCTATCTATTCAAATATGGTTAAAAGTTAAAAAGCTCTAATTATTACTAATTTACAAAAATTTAAAGGGAAAATGGTTGGTGCTAATTAAAGGCTAAAAAATACTGCCAAGAACATTGAAAGCCTCAGTTTTGTAGCTAAAATATCAAGCTCCAATTACTCCCCTTCCCAAGTTTCATCCAACAACAAAAAAAAAAAAATCCTCTTTCTACGACTATTCTTAGAGAAGCCCACTCACCAAATTGTTAGCCATATCAGTTCATCTAGATCAACAAAGTGGATTATTCTATTCAGAAAGAAATATGACATGAAGAATTTGATTTTTCAAGTTTAGATGGTGATCGCTAGCAACAAGTGCGATATCAAAAATCGTACACCAGTTGGAGCGATGACCAGAGTTACTCCCAGTCTGAGCAAGGCTTGGAGTCGCTCGCAAGCTAGAGTAACTCTCAAGTTCATTGGCTAGTAAAGCAACTCATGGAGTTGCTCACTGGCAAGAGCGACTCTCAAGTCACTGGCTAGCAGAACAACGCTCGATGTTGCTCTCAGGTTAGAGCGACTCTCAGGGTCTTTAGCTAGTCAAGCGATGCTCAGAATCGCTCACATCCCCGAGTGATTCATGAAGTCCTCTTTAATGAAGTTCAATTCAAAACTAAAGAGGGGTTGAGGTTCGCTTGCAATAGAATTGAAATGTGCAATGCAACCGAACAGGGTGCATGGGCTGTGCATTTCAAATGGATGATGTGCGCTCTTAAACTGGGTGCACAAAGGAAAAAACACTTGGGTGCACCAAACATAAATCATGCACTTTGAAAGTCACATAAATATATGTGAAGCACAAATCAAATGCGCTCTACCCGATTTGAGAAAAAATAAAGAAACATTTGGCCCTCGACAACACAATGAAGCAGGGGTTTACTTTCTTGGAAACACATAAAGAAATATGCAAAAATACACTTGTAAATATTACTTAATTTGAAATACATCTGCTATTACATATGCGGGAATACACCCTTAGATCTGCAACCTAGTTGCAGTATTATGCAGTCTCCGATGCTACATACATTAGCTTATCTGGCCTCTGCTACAAACACTGCAGCATTCGGCTATATTCCTATGCTTACAAAATGCATACAATTACTTAAGCTTCACACATAACAAATGAAAACCTAATACATATTTATAGATTCAATACAATCTTCATGTGGGAAAAAACTCCATCGATTTCTCCACCATATAATTAAATGTCTTAAAAAAATTGGACAAGAAACAAACTGAGTTGTCGATAGTAAATACGGAGAAACAAACTAAGTTGCCGATAGTAAATGTGGAGAAACAAACTGAGTTTTCGATAGTAAATGGGAAGAGGCTCAAAAGTCACCAGGGTCCAAAAATGCGTCAGATTTTCTGGAGATACGATCTGTCAAAAATGCCAATTCTGGTTTAATATTCTAACACCCTCTTTTAAACCAGAATTTTCAAAATCTTTGACACCAAGCTGTTCCCTCAACCTATTGAAGTCTTCCTCCTTCACAGGTTTTGTAAATATGTTCGCTACCTGCTCCTTTGACCTGCAAAACAATAACACAACTTCATGAAACTTCACCAACTCTATGATAAAGTGGCATCAGATATCAATGTGCCTTGTCCGCCCATGAAACATTGTATCCTTAGATAGTGCTATGGCAGAATTATTGTCACAGTAAATTGTAGTTGCTCCTTTTTGTGGAAAACTTAGTTCACTCAAAACTCTTCGTAGCCATACAACTTGACATGCAGTTGAGGTGGTGGCAACGTACTCTACCTTAGCAGTTGACAACACAATGATGGATTACTTCTTTGAGCTCCATGAGACAACTCCTTATCTAAGATGGAAAGCATATCTGGAGGTGCCCTTCCTATCATCCACATTGCCAACCCAATCGCTGTCAGTATAACCAACCTATACAAGCTGGTCTAATATGGCATAATGAATGCCATGGCTTCGGGATCCATTGATATACCACAATATTCTTTTTCATGCTTTTCAGTGTGTGTCCTTTGGAGTCTCCATAAACCTACTAATTAGGCTCACTCCGAACATTAAATCTAGCCAAGTTGTAGTCAAATACATAATATTGCTAACAAGCCTCTTGTACATAGTTGGATCAACATTTCCTCTGGAATTCAACTTGTTTAGCTTTAGACTTGTGGCAACAGGTGTGATGGCAGGTTTGTTGTCCTCCATCTTGAACTGCTTCAGGACATCCTTCGCATACTTGCACTGAGAAATGAAGATGCCATCTATTGATTGGACAACTTTAATGCGGAGAAAATACTTCATCAGCCCTAATTCCATCATCTTGAACTCCTTCTTCATGGTTGTTCTAAACTAAGCAAACAATTCATTATTGTTTCCAGTATAAATCAGATCATCCACATACAAAGAAACGATTATGAGCCCCCCTTCTGCATTATACTTCAGGTATAGGGTGTGCTCATATGGGCATTTAACAAACTCATTCTCCTGAAAATAACCATCAATATAACTATACCATGCCCTGGGTGCTTGCTTCAACCCATGTAGGGCCTTATTGAATTTTAGGACCTTACCTTCATGGCCTTCCAGCTCATAGCTTGGTGACTAGTCTATATAGACCTCTTCTTCCAACACTCCGTTGAGGAAGGCTGGCTTAACATCCATCTGATAAACACTCCAACCATTTTGAGCTTCCATTGCCATGATCATCTTGACTATGTCAAGTTGGATTGTAGGTGCATACACCTCATGATAGTCAATGCTTGACTTTTGCTTATAGCCTTTTTCCACCAATATGGCCTTATGCCGATCAACCTCACCTTGGGAATTAAACTTGGTTTTGTAAACCCACTTGACCCCAATGGTCTTATTTTCTGCTGGGAGATCAGCCAGCTACCATGTCTCATTCTTCTCAATAGCTTCTATATCCTCATGATAGTCAATGCCAAGCATCATTTTTGGTTTTGTTCTATTGAGGCGCCCAAGGCGCACAATTTTTTCTTGGTGAAAGAGGGTGAAGGATAAGAAGCGGGTGGTGCTTCTTTTTCACCAACGAGCCCGTAGCTCATGCGACATCTTGGTCGTGACTAGGGCATTTGTGTTGGGGCAAGACAAGGGTTCGATTCCCCTTGATGTAGGTATTAAGGTTTTTATTAATATTTTTTTTGGATTGCCTAAGGTGGAGTGATAAGGGGTAAAGGTGCTTAATTAGTTAATTTGTTGAGTAACCTTAGGAAATAAGGTCATGGTGGCTGTTTGAGTTGTTAATTATTTTTAATTGTGATTTTTTAAAATTGTTAGGAGGAATAAGGGTTTTTAATAAAATTCTTTTTAGTGAAAGTTATTTTGAGTAAGGGTTTTCTTTTAAAAAGAACTTTGGTGGATGTTAAAATAAAGTAGGAGTAATAAGGTGTTATTTGGATATTATTGTTGTGTTATTACTCAAGATCTCTAACCCTTGTTAAGAGTTGAAAAAGAAAGTGTGTTGAGTGTGACAGATTTAGTGGATAACTCATAAGGCATGAAAAAAGGTATGAGTAATACTCTCCATTGATTTTATTTGGGTGATTTATTTTTGAAATATCATTGGAGTGAAAAGGATTGATTGTGGTTTCCTTTTTGAAAGTGGTTGAGTTAAGGCTTCAAGGTTTTTTGGATTGTGAGTTGTGATTAAACCTTGTTTGATAAGCATTGTTGTTTAGACCATTGGTTGAGTGAAGTACTTTGAGTTTATGCTTCAAGGTTTTCTGAATTGAGAGTTATCATTAAAACCTTGTCTTATTAGCATTGTTTTTGAAACCAATGGGTGATGCAAAGAACTTGAACATGAGTTAGAAAAGAACACGAGTATCATTGTTATGTAAGATTTGTTGTTGAGCATTGTTGGAAACATTTTGAGTTAGTTGATTTATGCTTGGACTAGGGTTTGTGAGAAATATTTGTTTCTTGAAGTGATTGGTTGAGTAGAGTTGATTGAGCCTAGTCAAGTGGTTGCATGAAGTGGTTGTTCAAGTTCCATGAAACAAACTATTCTATATTCTGATTGAGTTGAGATTGAACCTTGAGAATAAAACATATTGAGTCTCTAACAATTCTCTTTGTGCTTCTATGAGATTGAGTTAATATTGAGTTGATTTGAGATTGCTTTGAGTTGAGATTGAGATTTGAGTATAGAACATATTGAGTCTCTTACAATTATCTTTATGCTTCTATAAGATTGAGCTGAGTTGAGATTGCTTTGAATTGAGATTGGGATTTGAGTATAGAATATATTAAGTCTCTAACAATTCTCTTTATGCTTCTGTGAGATTGATTTGAGATTTTGATGAGCTGATTTGAGGTAAGTCTTTGAGAAGGCTTGTGGACTATTTTTGTGTAAGCTTTTGTGAAATCTTGCTATGCATATTTGAGCAAGTCCTAGAGAGCACTTATTGAGCATATTGGAACAAGTTCTGTGTGAGCTTGTTGAGCAGATTTGAGCAGGTCCTAAGTGAGCCTATTGAGCATATTTGAGTAGGTTATAAGTGAGCCTATTAAGCAGACTTGAGAAGGTTCTGAGTAAGCCTATTGAGCATATTTGAGCAGGTTATTAGTGATCCTATTAAGAGGATTTGAGCAGGTTTTGAGTGAGCCTATTGAGCAAATTTGAGTTGGTTCTGAGAGAGCCTATTGAGAATATTTGAGGAGTTTCTGAGTGAACCTATTGACAGAGCTTTGGTGGTGACAAAGTACAAAGGATAGAGTCTTAGTGGATAGGGATCCAATAGCCAGGACAATTAAAGACAGATGAGTGAGGAGTCTTCAAGTGGAGAGAGATCCACCAATCAGTGCAACAAAGATATAGAGTCTTCTAGAAGATCACTAGCCAGAGCAAAAGGGGAAATAGTTATCTTGTGGAAGAGATCCATGAACTTGAGATTTATGGGATCAACATCTCATTTGGATAGAGGTCCATAAACATTGTAATTGGGAAGAATACCCAAGAGATTGATTAAGAAATTTTTAGTAAAATATTTTCTCTGTGGAGTAGCCCGCATTGGGTGAACCACGTAAATTGTTGTGTCGCTTTTGTGGATGGTGTTTTATGTATTGCTTTGATTACTGCTATTGATACTGCTATATATACATTGCATAATATTGAATTGAAAAGAAAAGTAAAAAATGGTATTATACTGTTCACCCCCCCTCTCAGTATAAGCTAGTGTTCTTCAATTGGTATTAGAGTGGGTTCCTTCTGAAGAGTTTGACAACTTGAAGAAAAAGTGGTCTAAGAACACAATGCATCACAAGGATCAAAAGGATGGGTCCTTCAATAATGCAGTACCAGTATTTGATGGAAGTGACTTCTTATATTGGTGTATGCTGATGAGATTTCACCTGATGGTACTTGGAAATGAAGTTTGGGATGTAGTGGAACTTGGATATGATTCTATAGTCAATCCTCCTATAGATAAAGAATGTAAGCTTTTAATGCATGTAAATTTAAGATCTATGAATGCAATTATAAAAGGATTGGGTAGATCAGAATCTATGAAGGTTATGGATTGTAAAACAACAAACGATATGTGAGATCTACTACATGACATATATGAAGGTGATAAAGGTGTAAGGAAAGCTAAGATCAAAAATCTCAAAGGATAATTTGAGAACTTAAGAATGAGAGATGATGAAAGTATTTATGATTATCTGAGTAAGATTGATGAACTTGTACATGAGATGAGAGGTATTGGAATGAAGGTTGATGAATCTGATGCTTGTGATAAGATCTTGAGAACTCTTCCAAAAAGGTATAGTGAAAAGGTTTCTTCTATAGAAACATCAATTGATAGTGATTATTTGACAAGGAATTCTTTTCTTGGCATTCTTACTAGTTTTGAGATAATAAAAAAATATCATATTCCTCCGAAAGAAGTTGCATTCAAAGTGGACAAAAATAAAAAGGATAAAAATACATAATCAAGCAGTGAGTCATTAGTGATGAAGAAGCTAACTATGGTAGAAGAGATAAAGGTTCAAAAATATTTATAGATGTAATATCTATTAAGTGCTTCAATTGTGGAAAGTATGGACACTATGCGACAGAGTGCAAAGAGCCAAAGTACAACAATGATGAAGAAAAATAGGATCACAAGTACAAAGAATCAGAAAGACATAGATACAAGAAGAAATACAAGGATGGACAAAACAGACAAGGAAAGAAGTTCTTTCAAAGACAAAAGAAAAGCTACTATGTGGATAATGCAAGTAAGTACTCAAATTATAGTGATGCTAGTTTTTCAAACAATGATAGAGATGAAGTCCTATTTATTGTTAGAGATAAAATGACTCCAGTTATTCTCAAGTGTGTTATATGTGGTAAATTTGGACATCTTGAAGATAATTGCACTAGCCATGGCTATAGTTTCAATGATGATGGTTTTGAAGATGCACTTGAAAGACGAGATGAGAATATTCTAATGGCATTAGAAGATGAAGTAAGTGATCCTATAGAAGATAATTCAAAAGGAAGTAATGATAGGAACAAAGAAAAACAAATAGAGGATTATTCAGTGGAGAATATATATGATCTCAAGGAAGAACTTATCTATGCTCTTGACATAGTAAATAAGGTAAGAAAGCAATACTCTAAGTTTGAAAGTTAGTTTCAAGAATGTGATGAAGAAAGATTATTGCTCATAGAGGACTTAGAAAATTCAAAGGCTAAGGCAAGTAATTTTGAAAGCACAAGGATACGGAAACAAAAAAGGAAAAGCTCCACGCACGATGCAAAAACGGAACTGAACTTAATGCTAAACCCTACGAATAAAAAATGCATGAAATGGAGAAAAACATGAATTGAAGCCCAAATGAAATAACAGCCCTTCTATTTTATTGATGTATTTCACATTTCGGTTACAATCCACATCCTCCCTTTTTAGGGGCGAGGAGCGTCAAATTCATCTCTTGGTCACATCCATGGATAACCATCCTTCTTTCGTGTGCCCACATGTAAGATGGGCGGACCAAAACGTCATCGTCGCTTGTGTCTATGAATGTTGATTCCTTGCTACTCCTTTGATGTTTTAATCCTACATTCAAAGGAACAAGAAATAGTTAGTAGCACCTATGGATGAAACAAAACATGCAATCCCCAAGCCTACGATCAGTGAATGAGAAAAATGAATTAAACTATAACTAAAATGGATCCAAATGCTCTAAAAATTTTATAGGGGCATCAAGACATCACCAGGAGGGCACTACAAAAAGAATAGTCAGGAAATTCCTCACCGATTTGAATTCGCTCTGGGGCGGGACGAATTCACCTGCAACAAAACACCGAAAAGGTATTGTCCCAAATGTCCTGCCTAGAGAGCTCCAAAAGACCTGCAAACTTGGGGTTAGCTAATTGGGGGTATTTTGGGAAGACCCAGATGGTCAGAATTTCCCAATTTGGCCTCCATTAGTAGGAATTTGATGATGCTACCTGCAAGTTAGTAAAGACAAAAGGTGATATAACATGATAAGATTTGCTCAAAACATTACAAAATCGAAATTGCAAACTACCTAAGCAGCATAAGATGAAATGCAAGATGAAAATGATAGAAAGAAAAATCTACCATAGATTCCTAATCATTCCTAAAAGGGACGATTAGACTCACGGTAGTGTGGGGGCGCCCGGGAAGGCCGCCCACCGTTGGGACTTGATTTTGGTGCCAATCCACTTGGGATGGGTCCAAAATCTCTTGTAAGGTGTTGTTAGAAAATTGGGGTGGTATTCTATGGCCAAATGTCAGGTTTTGGGCTCAATATTTGACCTTCCAATGATCACCCAATGACCTCTTCTCCAAAAGAGATCACGGATGTGAAAGGCACAAATCACACAAGGATGTATGAGGGAAATAAAATGGTAGCACTTCGTTGCTCCAAATTGCTCTTACTTTGTATATTGGGGTGAGGAAACCCACCAATTTATAGACCTAGAGGTCTCTTGGGATGAGCATGTAGAGGCGCCACTTGGCAGCCATGCCCTTCCAAGGGAGGGAAGATTCCTCCTGTAGACACCAAAACAGCACCAATCCGATTATGTGACTGCAAACACTAATCGCTTTGACACACACAGCCCCCGGGGCAGCCCTCGAGAGGTTAAACAGTGGTCCTAACCACTTTTATAGCAATTTTGTAAGGTCAAAAGGCAATTTGGCACATTCGGGCACTTTGCTCGGTATTCGTCTCACCCGGGGACGAATTCAAACTGGGATTCGTCTCACCCGGGGACGAATTCTAAATTCGTCTTTGGTCAGGATGAATTCCAGGTTTAACGGGCAAAAAGAAGAATGCCGCCAAGTGGCAGCCGAGGACAGTCAATTATTGCCTCCTGTCGTGCATGCGCGTGTAGGTGGGTAGATTGGCCGTTAGAGGACTGTCACAAGGGCAGTCATGGAAGCCCAAGTCAGGGAGGAGTCTCCTCCCTCTTGGGAAGGCATGGCCGCCACATGGCATCCCTGCATGCCCCTCCAAAGAGACCCCTTGGGTCTATAAAATGGTGGACTTTCCCACCCAAATGAGGACAGGTTGGAGGCATTTTCAAGCAACGAAGTGCTGCCAAATTGAACACCCTATTGCACCCTTTTTCGATTCACCTTTTCACATCCATTAATCTCTTTCGCAAGAGAGGTTATTGGGTGGCTTTTGGAAGCGTGGATCCGAACCCAAACCCAACATTTGACCACCTTGAATCCACCAATTTGCCGACAACCCAATCCTAAGAGATTTTGGGCCCATCCCTAGTGGATTGGTGCCAAAATCAAGTTCCAACGGTGGGCGGCCCACTTGGGCACCCCGCACTTTTCTTTTAAGTTTCATTTTAATCTATTTTGTTATCACTTGTTTATCTTCCATTACATTCTATGCTATTTAGGTAGTTTCTGATTTTGATTCCATAAGATTTTGATCAAATATTATCATGCTTTGTCGATTTTGTGGCCCTCACTAACTTGCAGGTAGCGACGTCGAATTCCCGTGGATAGAGGCCAAATTGGGAGAATCCGACCATCTGGGTCGTCCCAAAATGGCCCCAATTACTTAACCCCTATGTTTGTAGGTCTTTTGGAGGTCCCGAGGTTTGACATTTAGACGGCATCACTTCGACTTTTCATCACAGGAGAATTCGTCCTACCCGGGGACGAATTACAGTAGAATTCGTCCTGCCCAGGGATGAATTCCAGTTGAATGCAAATTGGCCGACTGTTTCAATGGCGGTGGCCCTCTGGTAAGGTCTTTTGGTCTCTGTCAGATTTGCAGGTGATTTAGATTCATTTTACTCACTGATTTCGATAATCTTTTACATGCATCTTTTATTAATTTCAAGGAACAAACTTTTCCTATTTGCAGCAGGTGCTACTAACGCCTTTGTTGTTTCTTTGAACGTAGGAGGAGCAGCGAGAAGTGAGGATTCATCAGCATAAGCGGTGGCAACACTTTGGCCCGCCCATTTCAAATGTGGGCATGCGGAAGAAGGATTTATTGATCACGATTGTAACCAAATCCATTTAACGCTCCTAACCCCTAAAAAGGGAGGAGGCGATTTTGTAACCGAGGTTAAAGAGTTAAATAAAAGGGCTGTGATTTCTCTAAATTCTTGTATCTCATTTCAATCAATTTGCCTCTTTCATTTAATGCACTTCACATTTTAGGACTTAAGCGTTAGTTTTGATTTTGAATGCATCGAAATAGTTTTCCTTTCAAAAACTTCCGGAATCTCATGCTTTCAGTGGCGATCACGGTGGGACTCTGTCCCTTGGTTTTTAAGATCAAGTAACTGATCCATTTTTGTGTTTGGTGCTTGACAGGTACCATTTTTCAAAAGCAGACTGTTATTCGTCTTTTACTGCGATGAATACTTTACTGTAATTCGTCTGACCCTGAGACGAATTCAAATTCGTCTCAGACAGGGACGAATTCTGTTCTGTAATTCGTCTCACAGAGGGACGAATTTTTGTCTATAAATTTTTAGAGCCGAAGATCAGAAACAGCAAGTCCAGGCAGAAAAGAGGTAAGGTTCCAAAACTGTCCCTGTCATTTTTTTGATTTTTTGTTTCTAGTTTTCTGTCAACTTTTGCTTGCTTAGGGAAAGTAGTGGTTGCTTGCATGTTTCAATTTTAATTAAAATAAACCACACACACATCACGTGGTATCTTTAAACCAAGGAGCTGGTCGTAAGACCCCAGCCCTTGATCAAGACCAACGGTGGGTTCATCACCACCTTGGCTTGATTTTGCATCCATTTCCCCGATTGTCACTGTTGTTAGGCGTAAATCCTGACGAAAGCTGACCGAGTGTCACTGGGGTGATTCCCATGCGCGCGAGGATAAGTCTTCTATGGTAGGTGTCATTAACAGGACAATCCCCCTTTCGTACCGCCTATGTTCCACGTACCATCTGCTCTCACGTACCTATAGTTTCCCTCTCGTAAGGGCGGGTATATAGAGAGGTTGGTATATCGGTCCGACAATGGTATATTGAAGGGGCGACCATTTATGGGAGTCATATGAGCCAACATTCTGCATTTAAACGTTCTTCAAAACTTGCAAAAACAAAACAAAATCATCAAAATGCACTAAACCAGTTTAGGACACACCATTAATCTTTAAAAGAGATAATCACCGTTTGTGTATGTGTGTGTTCATTTCTGCTTAGTGTAACAAAAAAAAAATCAAAAATCATAAACAAAAAGATAAAAATCTGCTTAGCTAGTAGAAGAGCACCACAATGGTGTACACCCATAGCCAAGCCCAATCAAGGGCGGATGCTATGGAAGGTGCACAAAGAGAGGGCGTCGGTCGCCTTCGCTTTAGCCCTGAGGACTTGGCCATACCGCCTTGGCGGTCTGGCCTACAAGAGAGTCCACATCAGGCCACATCAAGAAGGAATTATTGGGACCCCCCTCTGTGGGGTATGCCCATTCAACACAGCCCCTTTCGGGAAGAAGCTTTACATGTAGCACTCAACGTAAATAGAAAACCACCTTTTGAGGCTAGATATGAGTGGCCACAGCGCGATGAAGCGCTAGAGAGGCACAGTGTCCATGAGGAGAGACAACGTGAATATGGCATCTCTCCTTTGCCTCCCATTAGAACTGAAAGACAAAACCCAGAGCGCAGGGCTCTCCACACAGGGCGAGCTAACTCCGCCCGCCCCTTTCACACCCATGAAAGGGAGTACGAGGAAGACCATCGCATTCCTCGAGAACAACATACAGCGTGGGAGCCTTGCATTTCTACACCTGCTAGATATCATGGTCACACATCGAGGCCAGAGCCTCAAGTAAATGTCGTCGACCTCGACAGAGGGAAGCGACCCATTGAAATCTCGGATCATCAAGACCGAGGCAAATACATAGGAGAAACATTCAAGCCTCCTGAGCAAAATATGGCGGACCAAATTGACCTGGCAGTCGCCAGACATGCCGCCCGCCAAGCCCGAATCACGCGGCTTGAGCAAGGTCATCAGGAGTTAGAGCACTTATACCGCCTTAATAAAGAGCGCATGCAGCGCGAAGCGGATGAGCTGCGTTATAAACTACCTAAGAGGGTGCCAACCCCTCGCACCCAAAAAGCAGAACAATATGAGAGGTATAATCCTTTGGTGCATGACAGGTCTCCGCGACCTCGTCAAGCTTTGCCTCCGAGACCTTATAGACCTGAGAGGGAGGCCACTCCCCGAAACAATGATGGGTACCCTCGGCGGGGACTCACTCGGGGTCATAGGTCTCGCCTAGAGACTCCTCAGGAAGTTTATGAGGAATATGAACCAGAAATAGAACGGGCCAAAATGCCCTATCAAGGCGGGAGGGCTGCCATTCGGCCACCCCCCCATAGGCCTCCGGTCTCCCATAACTCACAACGGGAGCAAACAAAAGAGGAAGAAATTAAATCTTTCGATGCATACAAAGCGCTATTAGAGCGTTTGGAGTCTGTGGAGACAAAAGCTTATGGGCATCAAAAGCCCACGTTACGTCAACTCCGTAGTCATCCAGTGCATCCATCAGTGCCCACACCTCTTTACCCCAAACATTTCAAGTTGCCTCAGTTGGCAGTCTTTAAGGGTGAAGAGGATGCTCAAGAACATGTCACAAGATTCCTGAGCCAATGCTTTGGCATTCAGGATAATGATGCATTGTTGCTTAGGACATTCATAACCACATTCGTAGGTCCTGCCTCGGATTGGTTCACACAGTTATCGAAGCACAACATAAATAACCTGGATCAATTAGTAGATGCGTTCCTTGAACGCTTTGCCTTCAACACCAAGAAGAAGGCATCACTGAGTGATCTGGCCAGCCTCAGGCAATATGAGGAAGAGACAATGGCGGCATACGGGAATCGATGGAGGGCTCTGCTTTCTAAGCTACCCTACCTTCCCCCTATGTCTGACCTCACACAGATGTTTGCACGAAGTTGCTTGAAATCGATCTCTGGGCTATTGCAGCTACAGCAATACGCCAGCCTAGAAGAAGCTTTGGCGCAAGCCAGAGTTATAGAAGAGATCAAAATAGGGGAAGGCACAATCGCCAAGCCTAAAAAGAAAGAGTGGAACAAAAACACTAAGACCGGGACTACGCAATCACAACCCGCTGTGGTTAATCAAGTTGCGATAAATGTCCCCAAGCCTGTGCAAGAAATACAGCCCCAAAAGGCTAATTATCAGGCGGTGCCTCCTAATTATGAAAGAGAAAATAAAAAATAGGAGCAAAATCAGCAGCGTCGCCCTAGGCGACAATTCACCCCTTATGCGGAGTCCAGGGACTCCCTATTTGACCGCTTGTCAATGGCAAATTTAATCACCCTTCCAGAAATCCAAACCATAGATCCTAACGCTCCCAAGCCTAAGGGATACAGAGAGGAATTATATTGTAGGTTCCATAGGCGAAGGGGACATGACCTGAATGGATGTTGGAAATTCAAGGGATTAATACAAGATTTGATCGATAATAAAACATTGGCAGTGGACAACCCCATAGCGCCAAATAATCAACAGATGGGGGTTTTCAAGGACCCTTTGCCTGCCCACGAGGCACAGGCAAAACCTCTTCGGGTCAATGAGGTGTGACAAAATCTTCCCATGCAAGGATTTGTGGGAATGATCAGCATAGTGACCGAGGAACAAAAAGTACCCAGGAGTTGCCCCCGAGGCGGCTACAAGAGAAGTTCCAACAACGTCGCAACCTCAACAATGCCCTGTGCAGTTGCCTCCGCCTAGACCCGAGGTCACGATACGGACCAAACTCACGCAGAGTTTGTGGACCACATCGGCTAGGCTTTCCATTTACGAGCTTATTCAACAGTCAACACCCCATAGGGAAGCTCTCATGGAAATTTTGAAAGCCATCGAGTTGCAGCCTCACGAAGCGAATTCCTTCAATAACTTCGTGGGACATGTAAAACGATGTACGGAGCCGGTCATTACCTTCAGAGAAGATGAGGTTAAAATAGTATCGAATGACATGGCAGATCCACCCCTGCACGTTATCGCGTGGGTCAACGGGATCCCGTACAAGAGAGTGTTGGTAGATATTGGCTCGTCCAGTAACATCATTACCACTACAGCATTAAAACATCTAAAGCTGCCAGCCTCTCATATCATGGCTTCCACATACACACTACGAGCATTCAACGATGCGATATGCTCGACAGTCGGCACAATTGTTCTGCCCGTCCAGGTAGGACAAAAGATGATACCTACATTGTGCCATGTTTTGGAAGGCGAGATGGCATATAACATATTGCTAGGGCGGCCATGGATCAGGGACATGAAGTGTGTCCCTTCGATCACTCACCTAGTGTCTAAAGTATGCATTTGAAGGAGAAGTACATGTAGTCCCGATGGACTTAGAACCCTTCAAATATTGCAATGCGATGCAATTAATGCCTCAATCGACCCTCCCATCAACGCACTTGGATTTCCAGTTAAATCCATCTAAACAGGGTCCAATGCCATGGGCACCACTGGTGACTAAATCATCAAAATCCTAGCCAGGTGAGTCTTCATCATCTGCTCCTTCACTACCAATGCCACCTATCATGGCTAAACAGAAGGACAAAGGAAAACAGATCCTGGAAGAGGCTCAGCCCCTAGAAGAGGTGTTGCCAACAATATCAACTGTCTCAACAGAAGAAATACCTAGCACAATGGAAGCTGAGGCTCCTAATCCACCCAACATGGAATGGACTCGGGAAGGCCTTCCATTTCCTCCCTCCCAATCATCAACAATTACTGTTGAAATGGCCAATACGGGCCTGGGGGAGTATCTAGTGCAGAATGTTGTGGCAACGCCCGCGCTAGAATCCGTGCAGGACATGGGGAGACCTCGCCTTCCCATAGGGACAGTTGTTCCTCTAGGTTACCCACCAAACCAGACTAATTTTGTGTATGGGGGCCTTGATCATGGTCCTGAACCATGCAAGCAAAAGGACGAGGACGAAGAGCCTTTTGCCAAAAATGTCAATTATCTGTCAAACCCGGACTTCGCTCTGAGATATCTCGGCCAATGCAATTGGCATGGATACGGGCTAGGCAGGTATGAGCAAGGGGTGCGTGTCCTTTGCCA
This sequence comes from Wollemia nobilis, assembly GCA_028583015.1. Classification (NCBI taxonomy): domain Eukaryota; kingdom Viridiplantae; phylum Streptophyta; class Pinopsida; order Araucariales; family Araucariaceae; genus Wollemia; species Wollemia nobilis. The sequence continues at coordinate 17,654 of JAQPPZ010011861.1, forward strand.
GCCAAGATACCAAATGTCATATGATAAGTCGGGAGTAGGGTTCAACCACCCCCTGCCCTTAGACATCTTGGTGGAAAACATGCAAGGCCTAGGAATAGGCAACAAGGGTGGATTGGCATCAGATCCTTATGCCAACCCAAATACAGAATATACATTGGGAGATTACCTCCCATGGTCAACAACCACCCTTGGTAACATCAATAATCCCTCTCCTTTGCTAGAGAGAGGTGAAATTTCGGACACTAACTCCCAAGGAGAGCATAAACGGTGTCCAGAGATCTTTTTGAAACTATTCCCTTTAGAGGTTCCAATTGAACCGGTGCAATGTCAAGAGAATCAGGTCCCCCCACCGAGTGTGGAACAACAGCAATGGGATCAGATTAATTTGCTCGAACAAGATGAGCATAATATGTCGCAAACAGTTATCGAGGCCAACGAGGGCCTTTGGATCATCGACAATGATTACGAAGATGAAACTGAGATGGACTATCTTAATCATGCGCGACGGCACAATCACCCTGTAACCCATGAAGAACTGATGGCACAACTAGGCATAAGGTTAGGGCATGAATGGTACGTAGACCCAGCAGGGTGGGACCAAGTGTTGAATCTATGGCTCCAAGCTTACGATGAGCACCGTCCACCCCGAGACCCTATAATGACATCAGTGCCGAGGGAAGACCCTGTCTTCCTATCAGCACATAGGGCAGATCCGTTCGTGCCCGTTCCCCTAGAGCCAGATCCAGAGTATAGGGAGCATCCAGAATGTTCGAGTTATCATACCCATGGTAATGGAGACCAAATTCATTCCATCCACATGATCTCCATTGATTTGACCGCACCCATCCGCAATCCGGCCGATCCAACATGGTCATTGCATCTAGACACAGATGCCATCGACTGGGATCGCGTCAATTCACCTCTCTCACCATCAGAGTATTGGCCTTTCGGTAAGATGCCTCATTTTACCCCAGGGACAACTCAGGATATTTTTTAGGCTGAAGAGGAACCCGAGGTTCCCAACGTAGATTTAAATTCAGCTAATGATATCCATTTGATCCCGACTCCACATCAGTTGGAGGACGGATCCCACATGTCGATCGAGGAGATGACTGACGTAGATATCGGCTTGGATCCAATGAATCCATAGATTATCAAGCTGGGGGTAAGCTTATCCCCTGAAGAGCAAGCCGACTACATTGCCCTTCTCAAAGAGAAGAAGGAGGTTTTTGCATGGTCATACAAGGATATGCCAGGACTAGACCCGTAGCTAGTCACGCATAATTTAACGCTTGATCCGACAATCAAGCCCGTAAAGCAAAAACTACGTAAGATGCACCCAACAGTGGCCTTGATGGTCAAAGACGAATTGCAAAAGTTGTTGGATGCACAGTTTGTCATCTGCGTGGATTATCCGCCATGGCTGTCCAACATGGTGCCCGTCAAAAAGCCCGACGGGAGGATTCGCATATGCACTGATTTTTGAGATCTAAACAAAGCGAGTCCTAAGGATGATTTCCCCTTGTCGAGCATCGACGCGTTGGTAGACGCTACAGCAGGTCACGAAATGCTCTCCCTCATGGATGGTTTCTCAGGATACAATCAGATTCGTATCAATCCTGAAGACCAACTAAAAATGGCGTTCACAATGCCTTGGGGGACATTTTGTTATAAGGTCATGCCTTTTGGCCTTAAAAATGCTGGTGCCACCTACCAACGTGCCATGACGTACATCTTCCATGACTACATGCATAAAACTTTGGAAGATTACATGGATGATTTGTTAGCCAAGTCTCTGTTGCGCTCAAATCATATCGATGACTTAAGCAAGATCCTCGATCGCCTCATGGAGCATAAAGTTAGACTAAATCCCAAGAAGTGCGTATTTGGCATCACATCTGGAAAACTCTTGGGTTTCATAGTCTCAAAGCGAGGCATCGAGGTGGACCCAAAGAAAGTCAAGGCAATCCTTGAAATGGTCCCCCCAACTACCATTAAGCAGCTCAGAAGTCTGCAGGGAAAGGTCACGTCGATTAAGCGCTTCATAGCGCAACTATCTGACAAGTGCCGACCCATGAACAAATTATTGCACAAGGGGGTTACATTTCACTGGGATGACGAGTGCCGATCAACCTTTGATGACATCAAACAATACTTGGCTTCGTCGCCAGTATTGGCACCACCTAGACCAGGAGTGTCATTCTACTTATACATCTCAGCTACTGAGGTGGCACTGGGCGCCATGCTAGCCCAGAAGAATGAACTTCACAAAGAATAGGCTACTTACTATCTTAGCCGCACCCTGGTCAGTTATGAACTTAACTATGCATACGTCGAGAAACTCTGCTTGGCGGTGGTGTTTGCTACCAAAAAGCTATGCCACTACATGCTGAGCAACACTACGTATGTTGTGTCTAAGGAGAATCCATTGCGATACATGATGAGTCATACTTATCATAGTAGTCGCACGGCGAAATGGATCATGTTGTTGACGGAATTTGACATAGAGTTTATTGGACAGAAATCTATCAAAGGACAAGTCATAGCCGATCAACTAGCAGAGGCTCCTCTTGAAGACGATCAGCCTCTGGTCATAGAACTACCCGATGATGGGGTCTTCCATGTCTCAGAATCGCCAGATTCTGATGAGCCTGAGTCACAGGCCGACATAACCCTATTTTTTGATGGTTCTAAATGTGAGCAAGGTGGTGGCACGGGAATAGTATTCTTCACACCGTAGGGTGCTCCAATGCCCCTGTCATTTAAATTAAACTTCTCGTGCACCAACAATAATGCAGAGTATGAAGCCTTGCTCATAGGTCTTCAGACAACAATCGCCATGAACATCAAACGACTGAACATCTTTGGTGATTCGCTGTTAATTGTCAATCAAGTCAAAGGGGTATATCAATGCAAATGCCCAGTTCTGCAGGCTTATAAAGCCCTTGTGGACAAATTCCTGGCAAAACTTGAGTGGTATGACATCGAGGCACTCCCTCGATCATCGAATCATTTTGCGGACACAATGGCCTCCTTGGGGTCACTAATTCCGCAAGACCTTTTCGGTGATATGACAACCATTCAAGTCAAAACCCTATCGCAATCCGTGATGGAGCGTGCAAGCTCTGACTTGACGCCAGGAATCCACATGATCCAGATTGAACCATCCTCGGATAAGTTCTCTCGAATCCATGATCATTTGAAGCATGCTAATTGGGGATCCTTGTTCTCCCCTACTCCCATTAATAGCAACACAACGCTATTCTTACAAGTTCTATCCCGTTCAGCGTTTGCTAGGGATGAACTTCAAGAGGGATTGGTTGTTCATACCGTCGAGGTTTTCGATCAACAGGACTGGTATTTACCCATTAGAGACTACCTCAAGTTAGGTAATCTCCCGCTTGGATTGACGCATGCCGCAAAATGAGCATTCAAGCAGAAAGCGGCTAAGTATGTCTTGATAGGAGACATTTTGTACCATCGTAGCTATGAAGGAATCCTCCTTCGTTGCTTGGACCAACAAGAGTCCACTTGGGCGATCGCCCAAGCGCACGATGGTACATGTGGTGGCCACTTCAGTGGTATGGCCATCGCAAAGCGCATTCTTTGCATGGGCTATTATTGGCCATCTTTAGAGCGAGATTGTTGCGCATATGTCAAGAAGTGCATGAAGTGTCAACATCATGCCAATTTGATGCACGTACCTTCCCAGGCCTTGCAGACGGTCCAGTCTGCTTGGCCATTTTCGTAGTGGGGCTTCGATCTAATTGGAAAGATCTCCCCTGCATCGTCAAGCCATCACACGTTTATCATAATGGCCACAGAGTATTTTACCAAGTGGGTGGAAGCAATTTCGCTTACCTCTACGACAGGACCCCGCATTGTGGAGTTCATTTTGCATAACATCATATGTCATTTTGGTATTCCATCCAAAATAGTCTCGGATAATGGGACGCCATTCAAGAACAAAGACGTGCATGCTTTGACCACAAAGTACAAAATTTAGCATAGTTTTTTGACACCCTATTATCCGTAGGCGAATGGGCAAGCAGAGGCGTCAAACAAAATGCTAGTTGCCATCCTTAAAAAGATAGTCGCAGACAGTCATAAGGATTGGCACATCCAAATCCCACTTGCCCTATGGGCCTATCGCACTAGCATTCGGACGCCCACTGGGGCCACTCCATTTTTGCTCGTGTATGGCTCCGAGGCAGTCATGCCTCTAGAGTTGGAGATTCCTTCCCTACGCATATCAATGCAGGAGTTCATCGATGATGACACTGCGTGGCAGGCCCGGTTAGACCAGCTTACGTTGCTTGACGAACGACGCGTTAATGCTCTCGAGCATTTACGTATTTATCAAGAGCGACTTAAGAAAGCTTACAACATGAAAGTTCACTTGAGGGACTTTCGGGTTGGTGATTTGGTTTTGAAGGAAAACCAACAGAATTCTAGTTTGTCGTCCCACCTAAGGGACAAATTTATGGCAAATTGGTTAGGTCCATATGTCATTGATAGCAAAATAGGACCCGAGACATACCGACTAGCCTCTCTTGATGGAATCAAGGAAACAGAACCCTTGAACATCAGTCATTTGTGCCCATTCCATATCTAAGAGAGCCATATCCCAAAATGCTCCAAGGATCCCTAAAATCGCTTGGTCAATCCCAAAATGCTCCAAGGATCTCTAAAATCGCTTGGTCAATCCCAAAATGCTCCAAGGATCTCTAAAATCGCTTGGTCAATCCCAAAAATGCTCCAAGGATCCCTCTAAAATCGCTTGGTCAATCCCAAAATGCTCCAAGGATCCCTAAAATCGCTTGGTCAATCCCAAAATGCTCCAAGGATCCCTAAAATCGCTTGGTCAATCCCAAAATGCTCCAAGGATCCCTAAAATCGCTTGGTCAATCCCAAAATGCTCCAAGGATCCCTAAAATCACTTGGTCAATCCCAAAATGCTCCAAGGATCCCTAAAATCGCTTGGTCAATCCCAAAACGCTCCAAGGATCCCTAAAATCGCTTGGTCAATCCCAAAATGCTCCAAGGATCTCCTAAAATCGCTTGGTCAATCCCAAAATGCTCCAAGGATCCCTAAAATCACTTGGTCAATCCCAAAATGCTCCAAGGATCTCTAAAATCGCTTGGTCAAATCCCAAAATGCTCCAAGGATTTCCACAATCGCTTGGTCAAAAATAAGAAAAGTCAAAAATCAAAAATCATCAAAAATAACAAAAATTTGCATCTCATTTCTAGGCATGCTCAAATTCATCAATAGAGAGCTCTTCTCACATCTCATCTTCATATTCACAAAAATCAATCCATCAAAAATACAAAAAATATGTAGTTGCATTAAGCATCGCACCCATACATTGCATATTTGTGGTCGTAAAGGTCAAAGGCACCATAGACTGTAATTATTCTGCTAAGTCCATCTTGTTCCACACTTTTCCATTTTACAAAACAACAAACAAACGCCATTTACTATTGTTTACCACAATAGAGTCAGTGGTCTTATAATGTATCAAGAGTTTTCGTAATTCAGTCATCATTTTGCTCTTTAGCCACGTAATGTACCGAGTCAGACAGATTTTACGAAGGTAGAGTTACACTTGAAATACGCCTTGTTACGTAGCATCCCAACACAAATTAAAACACATAAAAATTCCCAAGTTGTGTGAACGAAAGATGAAACCTGCATAGTAATCCAGGTCACCATAAGCGAAACGGTTATCTTGCTCATCCCCCTATGCGAATGGTTCTAGAATGCTGAGAATTGATAAAAGGATGAGCTCTTCCCTATTCATTCACCTTAATATACAGTGGTTTTTACCACTACCAAATCCCAATCATAGTTGGTTCCCAAAGTTGTAAGGATTCGTACTACACGTCCCTACCAAGGATGGGTAGTCATCCCCAAGACCTAAAAGGATCAACGCCATTCACAAACAAAATTCCAATAAATCATCATCCTAACACTTTCCATTCACCTTTGGTCTCCAAGTCGTAAGGATTCATACTATCCGCCCCTAACCAGGATGGGTAGTCATCCCCAAGGCCTAAAAGATCAATGCCCTTACTTCATAATCTCCATCATCCCCTTGGTCCCCAACGTCGTAAGGATTCATACTATCCGCCCCTAACCAGGATGGGTAGTCATCCCCAAGGCCACGAGGATCAAGGCCATTCACAAGCTCAAACTCACACCGCTCAAAATACAAAATCAAGTAACAGTGGTTATCACCACTATTCAAAATCCTTGCTCAAAAAGAAAAATAAATAGAAAAATAAATAGTGATTTGCATCACTATATAGACGAGCAAGTCTCCCAAATCATTCAGCCAACAAACAACCTGAACTTGAATCTTTGGAATTCTCAGCATTCGAAAACCATCTAGGTGATCCTCATTACAGGTTTGGTTGACAGCCTATCTAGCAATGGTGGTATCCTACCCGCATGACGATATGTCTGTCACATTCGCTTTGCGTATATGCAGACCAATGTTTGCATAAGGATGAGCTAGCTTATGGTATCCTGGATAACACCGTAGATTAATCTAACTAAATACAACAAAGGAGTTAGTGGAGCTAGTTAGGTGATCCTCAGTACAGGTTCGGTTGAAAGCCCATCTGGCACTGGCGGTATCTTGACAAATACCACATAAATGAACTCAATTGCACACACGGGGATGTGAAATAGCTTGGTCAAAAATGAGTTCGATTCATACCTTGGTCAAAAGTCTTGTAAGACAAAGTACGATCATGGCTAGTGAGTTAAAACCGTCTGAGTCTCAGAAAACCTTAGCTACATTTCTAAACCAACTGCGCTACTTTTCATCTTTGCAATACCATCAAAAAATACAAAAAAGAGAAAAACCACATGTATACATACAAAGTCATGCATCACAGCAATCGCCTAAAAACAAAATAACAGAGTTCTAAACAGTCTATGGTGCCATAGCCAACCATCACAAATCCCATTCATCCATTTCATTTTGCATATCACATATAAATAAAAAACATTTGCATTCATCATAACATATGCATCCATCAAAATAAATAAACATGCATACATCCATATTCATCAACCATAATGCATAATATCAAATCATCACATATGCATAACCACAATAAAGCCGATATATATATATATATATATATATCATCAAAAAAATGCCCGTAGGCTACAAAACTGGTCCTCTGACCCCGCAATCATATAACAAAAACCACCCACCCTAAGGCGTCGACCACCATGATCACGCAGGATCGGTGCGACGGGAACTACCCCCATGGTGTGGGTCCTATGGGACCCCTCAGGATGGCTACTGCTAGCCCCCACATCACGCCTACTACCGCCTCCCTCATCCAATCGCCTACGATGAGATGATGCTGACTGCTCAGTAGCACTGTCCCTCGTCCGACGTGAAGATCCACCTCCCGATGGCTCAGGTAGCCGCCCACCGAGGTGGATGACCTCCCTCTCCAAATCTAGCCGATGTCGACACCACTCTGCCTCCCGTCGATGGTAGTAAGCTACTGCATCATCGTGCTATGCCAAAACCCTATCCCGCTCTGCTAGCTGAGCCCGTAGGAGATCCCTCTCCCACACGCATCCCCTAGCTCTTGATCTCGCATCCATAGTAGCTCTATCAATCATGCATTCTCAGCGCATACCCCGGACTCCATCTCCTCCGTATCCGCCTGAAGCATGGGACTCTCTAGAACAGCAGCCTGCTCTGGCTCCCACTGCTCCGCCATGTCCTGCATCTCCGGCTGATCCGGAGCCCCCAAATCTACATCCTCACCCCCCACCTCAACCATGTCCGCATCCTCCAACGGAGCTCCCCAATCATCCCCTGGTGCCTCAGCACCCTCCGCTGCCACCTCCGTGCCTCCCAGTGGCCCCTCTCCTCGCCATCGTCGTAGTACCCACCACGAGTCATACTCAGTGGTAGTCCCGACGTCATCCACGTCCGGGACGTCGATCATCGCATCTGAATCCTCGCCCAATGGCGCGATGACCGGTCGATCTAGAGTCCTCTCATCTCCCCGATGTCGATAGACCACGGGCTCACCAGGCAACCCCTGGCGCACCCCAAACTATCGTGTAACCCGGCTATATGAGAAGAACTCATGCTCGGTCCCGTGTCGCCCAATCAACCACCGCTCCCTACGTACCCGTCGGAGCCACTCTCCAGCCTTCGGCCAGGCTGGACAGTCCCGATAAGGGCGCCAAACCACCTCCCCTAGAGTGAGCCGAGAGAAGGCATCGGCATAGTGCCCTACGACACCTGCCCACCGTCGACTCTACCCCTGCTCTCCGGACCGCCGCCACAAAACTGCATAACCTATCTCCTTATCCTCCATCGCCGCCCGAGTCATCCATGGTAACCCGGTTGGCCTCTCAACTGCTATGTGCTGCCAACCCCAGCACTGCAATAGATAACTACAGCTGATCCCCTTTCGCTGTCGGCAGTGGACCCCATACAGCTCCCCGTAGAGCTGTGCCAACAGTGTCTGTCCCCATCTCAGGATCAGCGGTGCCTCTATCGGGCACTCTACCAACTGCCACACCAAATCCAGCAGGTTCCATGGGAACCTCGCGCCTGACGAGTCAGGTAATAGCATGTTAGAAATGAGGCCCATAAGGAATGCGTGCCTCACTCCTAACACCCCCCTCTCCTGCCACCATCCAACCAAAATCTTGCCAACCTGGCAGTCCACCTCGGCCGTCTCCACTGGGCTCTCTACGCCCAACCGCTCCCCATGCCCGAAGCATCTCGTCAGTACAGCGGTCCGCTGATCACGCGGTGATGTCTTGATGGGCAGTCCATCTATCGAAATCTGCAAAAGCCGATAGATATCCTCCAAAGTGACAGTCATCTCCCCTGTCGGGAGATGGAAGGTGTTGGTCCGCGGATCCCAAAGTTTGATCAGGGCCATCAAATAGGCCTGATCCGGGACCACAGGCTCCAGTCGAGCCACCTGCTTGAGCCCAAGGGCATCAAGCCACTCCCAGTCAGCCTCAGTCAGCGCCCCCCGTGCCTCAGTGAAAGCAGTGGGTACACGGTACCGGCTCCTAACAACCTGCAAAAGAAAACACAACAAAAAAATTAATTAAAATCATGGAAAAGAACTGTACAACAATAACATGCATATACAATATTGCCTACCAATGTACAACAAAAACAAGCACAAAAATTCAAACAAAAATCAAATTTTCAGTTCTAGGGTTTCTAATCCTAACTGATTAATTTACAAACAAAAATTCAAAATTCAAACAATTTTTCAGTTCAAGGGTTCCTAAATCCTAACTGATAAATTTCAAAAAATAAAACGAAACAAAATTAAAAAATTAATTTTTCAGTCTTAAGGTTTCTAATCTTAACTGATTAATTTAAAAACAACATAAAAAAAATTCAAAAACACAAAAATTACGTCTTAGGGTTTTACGTTCCGTTATCCTAGGGTTTAGTTGTAAAAATTCTTTACCCAGGTTTTACGCTACGTTTAGTTGTACACTAAGTCTTAGTTGTCTTCAATTCAGTTTCAGGGTTTAAGTTTTAAAATTTTTGAAAAACATCATCACAAAAATAATCAAATAAAACAATTGCAATTTTAAACAAAAATAAACTCTAGGGAGCACTTACTGGTCTCGCTTCGGCTCCGCCGCTCGATCCGGTTTGTGTACTCATGATGGCAGGGAAAATCCGGCAGCGCTTCGCTTCGCAGAATTAACCTCCTCCTCCCCAGAGCTCCAAATCGCAAGAAAAATTAGATGCAAATGAGCCCAAACTCAAGTTTTGGCCCTTAAATAGGCCTTTTGAGCTGCAATTCATCCTTCCCTGGGACGAGCGCTCTGGTTAGCGCTCGTCCCACCCAGGGACGAATTCTAAAGCTGGAATTCGTCCCACCCTGGGACGAATTCAGGGCAAAAATTTCAAAAACATCAAAAATTGGACAAAAATGCACTAAAACAGATAATAAATTTGCCCGATGAGAGTGTTGTTGCACTTGACATCCCGGGCATACAAAATAGACGTTGGGGTCACAAATTGTCATTATCCTACTCCCTAAGAAGGCTATCTTAGCCGGACCGCTCCATGGGAAGACGGATTTTTGCCAATTTCAGCTCCAAACAGCGTCGCAAAAAGGGTTAACACCCACCAAAAATAGGTCTAAATGTTGGAAAAATTGCACATGCTTAACGATAAACCATCTAAAGGCACCCTTGCACAAGTCATCTTGGGTCAAGCGACTCGTCGCTTTTCTCACGAAGGTCATTCCCTCATCGATTCGTCGCTTGAGGGGGTAGTCACACTTAGTCACCAATCAACAAACACACACCCAATCAAAGCAATGACATGCATTCAAAGAATCATTGACAAAGACAATCACGCTCCTGCTTGGGGCAGTAAACAAGCAATAATCACAAATTGATCAAACACTTGGCATTCCCGAATCATGAACACAAGGTTTCCCCCGTGGACAAAAGGTTGCGCCCTTTGCCTATTCATGACTGATCAATGTCCAAGCTCAAGTCACACCTCACCAAAATAGGTTAATACTTGAAATCAAATTCCTTAGCTCGTCAGAAGCAAGGATTCAAGAATGCATGCCCTTTCCATGCTTGGGGCATCAAAAGTTGGTTAGGTTACCAAGAAACCCTAATCATTAGTGCTTTGGTTATCTATTTTTGCTCGACGTTGCGCCATGCACAACGCATCCCAAAAAGGGGCATCTGTAGACACCAAAACAGCACCAATCCGATTATGTGACTGCAAACACTGATCGCTTTGACACACACAGCCCCCAGGGCAGCCCTCAGAGGTTAAACAGTGGTCCTAACCACTTTTATAGCAATTTTGTAAGGTCAAAAGGCAATTTGGCACATTCGGGCACTTTGCTCAGTATTCGTCTCACCCGGGGACGAATTCTAACCGGGATTCGTCTCACCCGAGGGACGAATTCTAAATTCGTCTTTGGTCGGGGATGAATTCCAGGTTTAACGGGCAAAAAGAAGAATGCCGCCAAGTGGCAGCCGAGGACAGTCAATTATTGCCTCCTGTCGTGCATGCGCGTGTAGGTGGGTAGATTGGCAATTAGAGGACTGTCACAAAGGCGATCATGGAAGCCCAAGTCAGGGAGGAGTCTCCTCCCTCTTGGGAAGGCATGGCCGCCACATGGCATCCCTGCATGCCCCTCCAAAGAGACCCCCTGGGTCTATAAAATGGTGGACTTTCCCACCCAAAAGAGGACAGGTTGGAGGCATTTTCAAGCAACGAAGTGCTGCCAAATTGAACACCCTATTGCACCCTTTTTCGATTCACCTTTTCACATCCATTAATCTCTTTCGCAAGAGAGGTTATTGGGTGGCTTTTGGAAGCGTGGATCCGAACCCAAACCCAACATTTGACCACCTTAATCCACCAATTTTCCGACAACCCAATCCTAAGAGATTTTGGGCCCATCCCAAGTGGATTGGTGCCAAAATCAAGTTCCAACGGTGGGCGGCCCACTTGGGCGCCCCACACTTTTCTTTTAAGTTTCATTTTAATCTATTCTATCATTTGTTTATCTTCCATTACATTCTATGCTGTTTAGGTAGTTCATGATTTCGATTCCATAAGATTTTGATTAAATATTATCATGCTTTGTCGATTTTGTGGCCCTCACTAACTTGCAGGTAGCGACGTCGAATTCCCGTGGATAGAGGCCAAATTGGGAGAATCCGACCATCTGGGTCGTCCCAAAATGGCCCCAATTACTTAACCCCTATGTTTGCAGGTGTTTTGGAGGTCCCGAGGTTTGACATTTAGACGGCATCACTTCGGCTTTTCATCACAGGAGAATTCGTCCTACCCGGGGACGAATTACAGCAGAATTCGTCCTGCCCAGGGACGAATTCCAGTTGAATGCAAATTGGCCGATTGTTTCAATGGCGGTGGCCCTCTGGTAAGGTCTTTTGGTCTCTGTCAGATTTGCAGGTGATTTAGATTCATTTTACTCACTGATTTTGATAATCTTTTACATGCATCTTTTGTTAATTTCAAGGAACAAACTTTTCCTATTTGCAGCAGGTGCTACTAACGCCTTTGTTGTTTCTTTGAACGCAGGAGGAGCAGCAAGAAGCGAGGATTCATCAGCATAAGCGGCGGCAACACTTTGGCCCGCCCATTTCAAATGTGGGCATGCGGAAGAAGGATTATTGATCACGATTGTAACCAAATCCATTTAACGCTCCTAACCCCTAAAAAGGGAGGAGGCAATTTTGTAACCGAGGTTAAAGAGTTAAATAAAAGGGTTGTGATTTCTCTAAATTCTTGTATCTCATTTCAATCAATTTGCCTCTTTCGTTTAATGCACTTCACATTTTAGGACTTAAGCGTTAGTTTTGATTTTGAATGCATCGAAATAGTTTTCCTTTCAAAAACTTTCGGAATCTCATGCTTTCACCTCCCTGAATAGGGACTCCATGACTGCCCTTGTAATAGCCTCTAACGCTCGAAAACACTCACCTATACTCCCATGCAATGAAGGAAGCGTTAGGTGGCGGATCCGAGCTGCCATTTTCCAAGATTTTACTTTTTTCCCATCAAACCTGCAATTCGCCTCACCCTGGAGCGAATTGTGAATTCATCCCAAGGTGGGGCGAATCCCGGTTTGAATTCGTCCCTAGGTGGAACGAATATTGAGCAAAGTGCCTGAAGGTGCCAAAATGGTTTTTGACCTTCCAAAACAGTTGTGAGAGTGGTTAGGACAACTTTTTAATCTCTGGGGGCTACCCTTGGGGCTGTGTGTGTCAATGCGATTAGTGTTTGCAATCACATAATTAGATTGGTACTGTTTTGTCTACAGATGTCCCTTTTGGGATGCGTTATGCAAGGCACAGTGCCAAGCAAAAATAGATAACCAAAGCACTAATGATTAGGGTTTCTTAGTAACCTAACCAAATTTTGATGCCCCAAGCATGAAAAGGGCATGCATTCTTGAATCTTTGCTTTTGACGAGTGAAGGAACTCAGTTCAAGTGTTAACCTTTTTTGGTGAGGTGTTACTTGAGCTTGGACATTGATTAGTCATGAATAGGAAAAGGGTGCAACATTTTGTCTGTGGGAACCTTGAGTTCATGATTCATGAATGCCAAGTGATTAATCAAATTTTTATTATTGATTGTTTACTACCCCAAGTATGGGCGTGATTTGTCTTTGCCAATGATTCTTCGAATGCATGCCAGTTCCATGATTGGGTGTGTATTTGTTGATTGGTGACTAAGTGTGACTACCCCCTCAAGCGATGAATCGATGAGGGAATGACCTACATGAGAAAAGTGACGAGTCACTTGACCCAAGATGACTTAGGTAAGGGTGCCTTCAGAGATTTATCTTTGAATTGTGTGCAATTTTTTGACATTTAGACCTATTTTTGGTGGGTGTTAACCCTTTTGGGGACGCCTTTCTAGAGCTGAAATTGTCAAAAATTCGTCTTCCCATGGAGCAGTCCGGCCATGGTGGCCTTCTTAGGGAGTAGGATGGTGATGGTTTATAACCCCAACGTCTATTTTGGATGCCAAGAATGTCAGGCGCAAAAAGCGTCGTCGTTCGGCAATGTTATTGCTATTTTTGGGTGGGTTTTGACCCTTTTGGTGACGCCGTTTGGGGATGAAATTCTCGAAGATCCGTCCTCCCGTGGAGTGGTCCGGCCATGGTGGCATTCTTAGGGAGTAATATGGTGAGGATTTGTGACCCTGAAATCTTTTTTACATGCCCAGAATGTCAAGTGTAAAAGCACTCTCATCGGGCAGGTTTATTGTTGTTTTTGGTGCATTTTTGTGCATTTTTTTGTTGTTTTTGAAATTTGTGTGCGGAATTCATTCCAGGGTGGGACGAATTCCTATGTAGTATTAATTCCATGGTGGAATGAGCTCTAACCAGAGTTCTCGTTCCAGGGAGGAACAATTACAGGCTCAAAAATCCTATTTAAAGGCCAAAACTAGGTTTTGGGCTCATTTGCACTTGTTTTTTTCTGGCGATTTGGAGCTCTGAGGAGGAGGAGGTCAATTATGTGAAGTGAAGCGCTGCCAAAATTTACCACCACCATGAGTGCATAAACCGGATCGAGTGGCCGAGCCGAAGCGAGACCAATAAGTGAACTCCCTCTTTATTATTTTCTTGTATTATAGTTTTTTTTTTTTGAAATTATCAATTTGAGAGTATAAAACCCTAGGTTGACAAATTAAATTTTGTTATTTTTGAGTTTTTTTTTTTTGTTTGTGTTTGTATTAATTTATCAATGTTGAGACTATAAAACCCTAGGTTGACAAATTAAATTTTGTTTTGCGTTTATGTTGTTTGTATCTGTACACTATTTTTCATGATTCTAATTTTCTTATTTTGTTGTCTGTTGTAGGTTGTGAAGAGATGGTATCGCATGCCAACTGTCTTTGCTAAAGCACGGGAGGCACTAGCTATGGCAGAATGGGAGTGGCTTGACACCTTGGGGCTCAAGCAGGTGACTCGGTTGGAGCCAGTGATTGGGGATCGGGATTACCTGATGGCCTTGATCAACTTGTGGGATCCCCAGACTAATACTTTCCATATCCCAACAGGGGAGATGACAGTCACTTTGGAGGATGTTTATTGGATTCCAATAGATGGACTGTCGATCAGGACGATGCTGCGGGATCAACAGACAGTGGTGCTGACACGCTACTTTGGGCATAGGGAGGAGTTAGGGGTGGATGGTCTATTGGAGAGGGCAGAGATTGACTGCCAGATGGGCGGGATTCTGGTTTGATGGTGGTTTGAGAGGGGGTGTTGGGAGTGAGGCATGCATTGCTTATGAGCCTCATTTCCAACATGCTGCGACCTGACTCATCAAGTGTGAGGTTCCTGTGGAACCTGTTGGATGTGGTATGTCGACTGGTGGAGTGTTCGACGTAGGAGCCTTTGGTCATGAGATGGGGACGAGATGCTTGCTAGTGCAACTTTATGGGGAGCTATATGAGGTCCACTATCGGAGGCAAAAGGGGATTAGCTATAGCTATCTGCTATAGAGCTGGGGTTGGCAGCACATAGCAGTGGACAACGTAGGAGAAGATGGTAGATAAGGATATAGGTTACGTGGCTCTGTGGTGATGGTCTGAGGAGCAGGGACAAAGTTGGTGGTGGGTAGGTGTCGTAGGGTAGTATGTCGATGCCTTTGCTCAGCTTGCTCTGAGGGGGTATTCTGTCATCTTTACCGAGACTGTCCAACCTAATTGGAGGCTGGAGAGTGGCCCTGGTGGGTGCGTAGGGAGCGATGGCTGATTGGGTGGCATGGGACCGATTAGGAGTTCTTCCAGTACAACCAGGGGACATGATAGTTTGGGGTCTGCCAGGGGTTTCCTGGTGAGCCCGTGGTCTACCAGTGTCGGGGGGATGAGAGGAATCCGGATCGATCGGTCATCACGCCATTGTGTGAGGATTCAGATGTGGTGATCTACGTCCCGGATGTGGATGACGTTGAGATTACTGCAGAGTATGATTAGTGGTGGACTCTATGGCGATGGCAGGGAGAGGGTCCACTGGGAGGTGTGGAGGCAGTAGCAGTGGGCGAGGGGGGTGCCGAGGCACTAGGAGATGATTGGGGAGCTCCGCTCGAGGAGGCAGACATGGTGGAGGTAGATGATGCGGATGTGGATCTTGGGGTTTTGAAATCAGCTGGAGATGCAGGACGTTCTAGAGATGCCCATGCCTTAGGGAGATTCAGAGGACATGGAGTCAGGGGTGCATGCTAAGAATGTGCAATTGGTGGAGCTGTTATGGAAGTGATATGAGGAGTTGGGTGAGGCTCTACAAGAGAGGGATCTCTTGCGGGCTCAGTTAGTGGAGCGGGAGAATGCATGGACTGCGCATCACTGGCAGGAGGGGGATACTAATGCTACATGAGAGAGGGATCTCCTACGGGTGTAGCTGGCACAACGTGATGATGTAGTCATGATGTACCATCGGTGGTAGGCAAAGTGGTGTCAGCATCGAATGGGTTTGGAGGGAGATATCATCCACCTTGAGAGGCGGGTACTTGAGCCCTTGGGCGGTGGGTCGTCACGTTGGATGATGGGCAGTGATACTGAGCAGTCAACATCGTCTTGTCGTAGGCAACTGGATGAGGGAGGGGGTAGCAGGCATGATGTAGGGGCGCTAACACGCTACTTCGAACACAAGGAGGAGTTGGGGGTGGATGGTCCAGTGGAGAGGGAAGAGATTGGCTACCAAATGGGCGGGATTCTAGTTTGATGGTGGTTTGAGAGGGGGTGTTGGGAGTGAGACACACATTGCTTATGGGCCTCATTTCCAACATGCTGCTACCTGACTCGTCAGGTGCAAGGTTCCTATGGAACCTGCTGAATGTGGTCTGTCGGTTGGTGGAGTGTTCGACGTAGGAGCCTTTGGTCATGAGATGGGGACAAATGCTGCTGGTGCAGCTTTATGAGGAGCTATATGAGGTCCACTGTCAAAGGTAGAAATGGATCAGCTGCAGCTATCTGCTATAGAGCTGGGGTTGGCAACACATAACGATGGAGAGACCAGGGGGGTTACTGTGGATGATGCAGGCGAAGATGGTAGATAAGGATGTAGGTTACGCGGCTCTGTGGTGACGGTCTGAGGAGCAGGGACAAAGTCAATGGTGGGAAGGTGTCGTAGGGCACTATGTCGATGCCTTTGCTTAGCTTTCTCTGGGGGGGTGTTCTGGCATCCTTACCGGGACTGTCCAGCCTAGATGGAGGCTGGAGAGTGGCTCCGGTCAGTGCATAGGGAGCGATGGCTGATTGGGTGGCATGGGACTGAGCAGGAGTTCTTCCTGTACAGCCAAGTGACATGATAGTTTGGGGTGTGCCAGGGGTTTCCTGGTGAGCCTATGGTCTATCGGTGCTGGGGGACGAGAGGACTCTAGATCGATCAGTCATCGTGCCATTGGGTGAGGATTCAAATGGGGTGATCTACGTCCCAGATGTGGATGACGTCGGGACTACTGTAGAGTATGATCAGTGGTGGAATCTATGGCGATGACAGAGAGAGGGGCCACTAGGAGGTGCAGAGGCAACAGTAGTAGGCAAGGAGGGTGCCGAGGCACCAGGAGATGATTGGGGAGCTCCACTTGAGGAGGCGAACATGGTGGAGGTAGATGATGCGGATGTGGATCTTGGGGTTCTGGATCAGCCAGAGATGCAGGACGTCATAGAGCAGTGGGAGCCCGAGAAGGCTGCTATTCTAGAGATGCCCACGCCACAGGGAGAATCAGAGGACATGAAGTCAGGGGTGCATGCTAAGAATGTGCAATTGGTGGAGCTGCTATGGAAGCGAGATGAGGAGTTGGGGGAGGCTCTGCAAGAGAGGGATCTCTTACGGGCTTAGTTAGTAGAGAGGGAGAATGCATGGACTGTGCATCGCTGGCAGGAGGGGGATACCGATGCTGCATGAGAGAGGTATCTCCTATGAGTGTAGATGGCACAGCGTGCTGATGTAGTCATGATGTACTGTCGATGGGAGGCGAAGTGGTGTCAACACCGAATGGGTTTTGAGGGAGAGATAATATGCCTCGGGGGGCGGGCACCTGAGACCTCGAGCAGTGGGTCATCACGCCGAATGAGGGGCAGTGATACTGAGTAGTCAACATCATCTCGTTGCATGCAACTGGATGAGGGAGGGGGTAGCAGGCATGATGCAGGGGCTAGCAGTAGCCGCCCTGAGGGGTTCCATAGGACCCACACCATGGGGGATAGTTCCCGTTGCACTGATCCTACGTGATCATGGTGGCCGATGCCTTAGGCTTGGTGGTTTTGAGATTTTTGATTTGGTTGCGGGGTCACATGATCGATTCTTTGTAGCCTACGGGCATTTTTGATGATATATATATACATAATTTATTTTGTTTATGTGTA
The DNA here is from genome assembly GCA_028583015.1 of Wollemia nobilis. Classification (NCBI taxonomy): domain Eukaryota; kingdom Viridiplantae; phylum Streptophyta; class Pinopsida; order Araucariales; family Araucariaceae; genus Wollemia; species Wollemia nobilis. The sequence continues at coordinate 35,573 of JAQPPZ010011861.1, forward strand.
TATGATGATTTGATTTTATGCATGATGATTGATGAATATGGATGTATACATGTTAAGTTATAATGATGAATGCATATGTGTTGATGAGTGCAAATGTTTCTAATTTATATGATATGCAAATGGAATGGATGAATTGAATTTGTGATGTTTGGTAGTCGCACCATAGACTGTGTAGAATTTTACAGCTTTTTTTGTCCTAGGCGATGGCTACGGTGAATAGCTTTTTATGTATACATGTTTTTTTTTGGTATTTTTTGATGGCGATGCAAGGATGAAAGATAGCAAGTTGGTTGAGAATGTAGTTAAGGTTTTCTGGGACTCAGATGTTTTAACTAACTAGCCATGTTGTACTTTATCTCACAAGACTTTTGACCAAGGTATGAATCAGACTTATTTTGGACCAAGTTATTTCACATCCCTGTGTGTGCAATTGAGTTCATTTATGTGGTGTTGGTCAGGATACCGCCAGTGCCAGATAGGATGTCAACCAAACCTCGTATCGAGGATCACCTGATTAGCTCCACTAACTCCTTTGTTGTATTTAGTCAGATTAATCTATGATGCTATCATAGGATACCATAAGCTAGCTCATCCACATGCAAACATTGATCTGCACACAAGTTAATGTGACAGATATATCGTCATGCGGGAGGTTTACCACCAGTGACCGATAGGCTATCAACCAAACCGGTACTGAGGTTTACCTTATGACCCATCTGGATGCTGAGAGTTCCAGGGATTCAAGTTTGACTACCTTCTTTTCTTCAATTGTATTGGGATACTTGCTCTTTTGTAGTGATAAAAATCACTGTTTATTTTTGTATTATATTTTTCTTTTGAGCAAGGGATTAGGATATGGAGTGATGAGAATCCCTATTTTATGTGCTTTCCTTGATGTATGCACTTTGGTTGTGATGTCAAAATTTAGAATTTTTACGTTTGCAAATTGTTGATGTTTTGCAACTTTTGAGAACTTGGGATTCTTGGGGAATTGGTTAGGGAGGATTCTTGTCCTTTTGCCAACTCTCAGCATTCTTGGGGTCATTCGCATAGGGGGATGAGCAAGAAAACCATTTTTCTTATGGTGACCTAGATTGCTTTGCAGGTTTCATCTTTCGTTCACACAACTTGGGAATGTTTTATGTGTTTTAATTTATGCTGGGATGCTACGTAACAAGGTGTAAGCCAAGTAAAACTCTACCTTCGTAAAATCTGTCTGACTTGGTACAGTACGTGGCTAGACAGCTAATGACGACTGAATGAAGAAAACTCTCGATACATTAGAAGACCACTAACTATAGTATGGGAGAATAACATGAATGGTGGTTATAGGCGATGAGCTATTGATAAAGCGTAAAAATGTAGAAGATGATAATTTTGCCAAGTAATGACAGTCTATGGCACTTTGACCTTTATGACCACAAATATGCAATGTGCAGGTGCGATGCGTAATGCAGCTATATGTTTTTTTGTGTTTTTGATGGATTTATTTGTGTGGATATGAAGATGATATGCAAAATAGAGCTTTTTATTTTTGTGACGATTTTGAGCATGTATGAAAATGAGATGCAAATTTTGTTATTTTTGATGATTTTATTGTTTTTGAATTTTCTTGTTTTTGACCAAGCAATTGCGGGAATCCTTGGAGAATTTTGGGGATTGACCAAGCGATTATGGAAATCCTTGGAGCTTTTTGGGGATTGACCAAGCGATTATGGAAATCCTTGGAGCTTTTTGGGGATTGACCAAGCGATTACAAAAATCCTTGGAGGTTTTTGGGGATTGACCAAGCGATTACGAAAATCCTTAGAGCTTTTTGGGGATTGACCAAGCGATTACAGAAATCCTTGGAGAATTTTGGTTGGGCTAAGGCTCTTCTAGATATGGAATGGCGAATAATCCATGCAGATGACAAACTGTGCATCCAACAGCTTTTGCAATTCGTATTTGACCATCAAGGCCACTATTGGGTGCATCTTGCGTAGTTTCTGCTTAACTGGATCAAGCGTTAGATTATGCGTGACTAACTATGGATCTAGCTCCAGCATATCTCTGTATGACCATGCAAAAACCTCCTTTTTCTCTTTGAGAAGGGCAATGTAGTCAGCTTGCTCTTCGGTGGTTAGACTTACCCCCAACTTGATAATCTGTGGATTCATTGGATCTAAGCCAATGTCTACGTCAGTCATCTCCTTGATCGACATGTGGGATCCGTCCTATAACTGGTGTGGATTTGGGATCAAATGGATATCATTTGTTGAGTTTAGATCATCGTTAGGAACCTCGGGTCCCTCTTCAGCATGGTAGATATCCTGAGTTGGCCCAGGGGTAAAATGGAGCATTTTACTGAAAGGCCAGTACTCGGATGGGGATGGAGGGGAATCAACGCAATCCTAGTCTATGGCATCTATGTCTAGAGATAGTGACTATGTTGGATCGACCAAATTTTGGATGGGGGTGGTTAAGTCAATGGAGATCATGTTGATGAAATGATTTTGGTCTCCATTATCACGAGTGTGATGACTCAGACATTCTAGATGTTCTTTGTGCTCTGGATCTGGCTCTAGAGGTATTGGCACAAATGGATTGGCCCTATGTGCAGATAGGAGGATAGGGTCTGCCCTTGGCACTGATATCACTCTAGGGTCTCGGGGTGGAAGGTGCTCTTCGTATACCTAAAGCGGCGGATCCAACACTTGGTCCCATACCGCTGGGTCTACTTACCAATCATGCCCTGGCACTATGTTCAGCTATTCAAATATGTCATTAATTTCCAAGGGATGTTGATGCTGCATCTGCCATATGTGATTAATATATGTCATTTCTGTTTCATCTTCGTAATCACTATCGGGGATCCAAAAGCCCTCGTTGGCTCTGACAACTGTTTGATGTATGACAGGCTCATCCTGCTTGAGCAAGTTAATGTGGTCCCACCTAGGTTGTTCCGCTCTCTATGGGGGGACATTATTTCCTTGGAGCAGCGCTTGCACGATGGGAGCATCCAAGGGGAACATTGTCAAGAGGCTTTCTTGATAATCATCCATGGGGATCACCTGTGAGTGATCGCTATCTGATTCGAAGGGGTCATACGATGTTGGTTCATACTCTGACTCATCCTTCGAGGACCCTTATTGACATTGCCTAGACCCTCCTTGAAAATAAGCTCTCGAGCTTTCTCCTCTCTCGAGCGAAGGGAAGGGATTACTAGAGCCAACAAGGTTGATTATCGTTAATGGGAGATAATCCCTCAATGTATATGTGGTGTTAGGGTTGGCATATGGATCTAATGCCAATCCCCCCTTGTTGCCTATCCCTAGGCCTTGCATGTTCTCCACCAAGATGTCCAAGGGCAGGGGGTGGTTAAACCCTACTCCTGACTTGTCATATGGCATTTGGTATCTTGGTTGGCAAAGAAAACGTATCCCTTTGCTCATATTGACCTAACCCATATTCGTGCCAATTGCATTGGCCAAGGTATCTCAGAGCAAAGTCTGGGTTAGACAAATAGTTGACATTTTCAGCAAAAGGCTCTTCATCTTCGTCCTCTTGCGTGCATGGTGCAACGCCATGATCAAGGCCTCCATACACAAAGTTTGTCTAGTTCGGCAGGTAGTCTAGGGGAACAATAGTGCCAATGGGGAGTCGATGTCTCCCCATGTCTCGCATGGATTCTAGTGTGGGTGTTGCTACAATATTCCACACCAGATAATTCCCCCAGTCTCGTATTGGCCATTTCAATGGTGATCATTGGCAGTTGAGGGGGAGGGAATGGAAGTTCTCCTTGAGTCCACTCCATGTCGGGTGGACTAGGAGCCTCGAATTCCATCCAGCTAGGCATCTCCTCAGTAGAGATAGTTGACATAGATGGTAGTGTCTCTTCCAAAGGTTTTGCCTCTTCCAGGGGTTCCTTCCCTATGTCTTTCTGTTTGGCCCCTAGAGATGGTGTCATTGGTGGAGGACCAGACGATGAAGATGAACCCAACTGGGATTTTTAAGAACTTGTTAATGGGGATGCCTATGGAATCAAACCCTATTTAGATGGATTTAACTAGAAATCCAAATGCGTTGATGGCAGGGTCAATTGCAGCATCAGCTACACCGCATTACAATACTTGAAGGGTTCCAATTCTACCGGGACTACATGCACCTCCCCTTCAAATGTATACTTTAAACATTGGTGAGCTATCGAAGGGACACACTTCATGTCCCTGATCTATGGCTGGCCCAGAAATATGTTGTAGGCCATATCACCCTCCAATACGTGGCACAATGTGGGTATGGTCTTTTGTCCCACTTGGATTGGTAGGACTATTGTGCCGACTATCAAGCAGATTGCATCATTGAATGCTCGCAAAGTGTAGGTGGAAGCTGTGATGTGAGATGTGGGCAACTTTAGATGTTTGAGAGCCGCAGTTGTGATGATGTTGTTGGACGAGCCAGTGTCTATCAACACCCTCTTGTATGGGATCCCGTTGACCTGCGCGATAACGTGCAGGGGTGGATCTGCCATGTCATCAGTCACTGATATTAATTCATCTTCCCGAAATGTGATGACTGGCTCAGTGCATCATTTTACATGCCCCACAAAGTTGTTGAAAGAATTTGTCTCGTGGGACTGCAACTCGATGGCTTTCAAAATCTCCATTAGAACTTCTCGATGGGGCGTTGATTGTTGTATAAGCTCGTATATGGAGAGCCTAGCCGAGGTGGTCCTCAAAATCTGAGTTAGTTTGGTCCGAAGTGTGGCCACCAGCTTAGGCAGAGGAGGTTGTGCAAGGTGTTGTTGTGGTTACAAAGTTGTTGGCACCTCTCCTATCGCTGTCGCAGGAGCATTCGTGCTTGAATACCTCCTATTCCGAGTCACTATATTGATCATCCCTACATATCCCTGCATGGGGTAGTTCTATGTGACCTTGTTAACTTGTAGGGTCTTTTCCTGCGGAGCATGAGCAGGCAAGGGGTCTTTGAATATCTCCAGTTTTTGATTGCTTGGTGCGACAGGATTATCCACCGCTAGGGTCTTGTTATCAATTAGGTCCTGCACCAAGCCCTTAAATTTCCAATAGGAATTTAGGTCATGTCCCTGCCGCCTATGGAACTTGTAGTACAAGTCCTATCTATACCCCTTAGGCTTGGGTGCATTGGGATCTATAGTCTAAACCTCTGGTAGGTTGATCAAATTTACTGCTAATAAGCGGTCAAACAAGGAGTCCCTAGACTCTGTGTAGGGTGTGAATTGTTGCCTAGGACGACACTGCTGACTCTGTTCTTCCCTCTAATTTTCTCTATCATAGTTGTTAGGAGGAACTGCCTGATAGTTAGCCTTTTGAGGTCGTGTTGCTTATGCAGGCTTAGGGACATTGATAGCAACTTGGTTAACCACAACGGGTTTCTGTTGCATAGTCCTAGCTTTAGTGTTTTTAGTCCACTCTTTTTTTAGGTTTGGCTATCTCGCCATCTTGTATTTTGATCTCTTCAATGATCCTGGCTTGCGCCAGAGCTTCTTCTAAGGTGGCATATTGCTGCAGTTGCAATAGCATAGAGATCGATCTCAAACAACTTCGTGAGAACATCTGAGTGAGGTCGAACATAGGGGGGAGGTAGGGCAGCTTCAAAAGCAATGTCCTCCATCGATTCTCATAGGCCGCCATGGTCTCCTCCTCATACTACCTGAGGTTTGCTAAGTCACGACACCTTCTTCTTGGTATTGAAGGTGAAGCGTTCGAGGAACGCATCCACTAACTGATCTAAGTTGTTAATGTTGTGCTTTGGTAACTGAGTAAACCAATCCGAGGTAGGGCCTACAAATGTGGTTATAAATGTTCTCAATAACAAAGCATCATTGTCCTGAATGTCGAAGCATTGGCTCAGGAACCTTGTCACATGCTCTTGAGCATCCTCCTCCCCTCTAAAGGTTGCAAACTGAGGTAGCTTAAAGTGTTCAGGGTAAGGTGGTGCTAGCACGGACGGATGCATAGGATGACTACAGAGTTGGCATAAAGTGGAATTTTGGGGCACAAAATTTTTGGTCTCCATAGACTCCAAACGCTCTAGCAGCACTTTAGATGCATTTGAGGATTTAATTTCTTCCTCTTTAGTTTGCTCCCGTTGTGGGTTGTGGGAGACTTGAGGCCTCTGAAGGGGTGGCCGGATGGCAACTCCTCCGCCTAGGTAGGGCATTTCGACCCAATCTTCTTCTTGCTCATATTCCTTGTAAGCTTCCTGAGGAGTCTCTGGATGAGACCTATGACCCTGGGTGGGTCCCCGTGGAGGGTACCCATCGTTGTTCCGGGGAGTGGCCTCCCGCTCAGGTCTAGAATGTCTAGGAGGCAACACTTGGTAAGGTCACAGAGACCTATCTCGCACTAAGGGATTATGCCTCTCATATGGTTTCGCTCTTTAGGTGCAAGGGGTTGGGACCCTCTCAGGCACTGGGTTCTAGAGCAGCTCATCTGTTTGGCGCTGAATGCACTCTTTACTAAGGCGATATAAATGCTCTAGCTACTACTAATCTTTCTCAAGCCGCGTGATCTACGCTTGGCGGGTGACATGTCTGGCGACTGCCAGGTCAATTTGCTCCACCATCCTGAGCCTAGGAGGCATGGATGCCTCTCCTATGCACTTACCTTGATCTCGATGATCCGAGATCTCAATAAGTCACTTTCCTCTGTCGAGGTTGGTTGCATTTACCCGAGGCTCCAGCCTCAGTGGGTGATCATGGTATCTAGCTGGTGCGGAAGTGCATGGCCCCTGCATTGTATATTGCTCTTGAGGAATGTAATCATCTTCCTCGGGCTCCCTTTCATATGTGTGAAAGGGGTGGGCAGAGTTAGCTTGCCCTGATTGAACGGCCTTGCGCTCTAGATTTTGTCTATTGGTTCTAATAGTGATGGGGGGCAAAGGAGGGATGCCATCATCATGTGGCCTCTCCTCATGGAAACTATGCTGCTCTAGCGCTTCATCGCACGGTGGCCACTCATATCGAGCTTCTAAGGGAGCCTTCCTATCTATGTTGAGTGCCACGTGTAAGGACCCCTCCTGAAAGGGGCTATGATGAATGGGCATGTCCCTTAAGGGGTGTCCCTATAGTTCCATCTTGACATGGAATGATGCGGACTCTCTTGTGGGTCAGGCCACCAAGGCGGTATGACTAAGTCCTTAGGGCTATAGCGGAGGCGACTTGTGCCCCCTTGTACACTTTCTATATCTTTCTCCCTTGATTGGGCTTGGCTACGTATGTACACCATGGTGGTGCTTTCCTACAAGCTATGTATGTTTTTATCTCTTTTTTTATGATTTTTTTATGCTACACTAAACAGAAAAGATCATACACACACACAAGTAGTGATTATCTCATTTAAAGATTGAAAGTGTGTCCTAGAACTGGTTTAGTGTGTTTTTAATTTTTTTTTTTTGTTTTTTTTGTTTTTTTTTTAAGGTTTTTGTAAAGAACATTTAAATGCAAATGATGGCTCTTATGGATTCCAAAAATGGTCACACCTTCGATATACCATTGCCAGGCCGATATACCAACCTCTCTATATACCCGCCCTTACGTGAGGGAAACTATAGGTACGTGAGAGTAGATGGTACGTGGAACGTAGGCTGTACGGAAGGGGAATCACCCTGTTTATGACACCTACCATAGAAGAATTATCCTCATGTGCTGGGAATCACCCCAGCTATACTCGATCATCTTTCATCAGGATTTACGTCTAGCAACAATCACGATCAGGGTAATGGATGCAAAATTCAAGCCAAGGTGGTGATGAAATTCACCATTGGTCTTGATCAAGGGCTGGGGTTTTACGACCAGCACCTTGGTTTTTAAGTTACCATGTGGTGTGTGGGGTTTTTTTTATTTTTCAAAATGGAAACAAGCAAGCGGTAAAGGAAAACTACTTTCCCTAAGAAAGCAAGTACCCTAAAATAGAAAAACTGAAGATAAAAATAGACAAGAAAAGTTCAGAATCCTTACCTCTTCTCTGCCCAAATCTGTCGGTTCTGAGTTTCTGCCTGAAGACTACACAGATAGAAATTTTTCATGGGGGGGAACGAATTACAGGACTGTATTCATCACAGGGTGGAGCAAATTCCCATTCGTCCCTAGATAAGATGAATTACAGCTCTATATTTGCCTCCTGATGGAACGAACAATAGTCAACATGTGAAACTTGGGACCTGCAAGCAAAAACAAACAAGTTTGGATTAGATTTATGATCTTAAAAATATAGTACAAGGTCCCACCGTGATCACCACTAAAAGCACGAGGATATGGAAACAAAAAATGAAAAGCTCCAAGCACGATGCAAAAACGGAACCGAACTTAATGCTAAACCCTACGAATTAAAAAAGCATGAAATGGAGAAAAACATGAATTAAAGCCCAAATGAAATAACAGCCCATCTATTTTATTGATGTATTTAACATTTCGGTTACAATCCACATCCTCCCTTTTTAGGGGCGAGGAGCGTCAAATTCATCTTTTGGTCACATCCATGGATAACCATCCTTCTTCCGTGTGCCCACATGTAAGATGGGCGGACCAAAATGTCACCTCCGCTTGTGTCTGTGAATGTTGATTCTTTGCTACTCCTCCGATGTTCTGATCCTGCATTCAAAGGAACAAGAAATATTTAGTAGCACCTGCAGATGAAACAAAACATGCAATCCCCAAGCCTACGATCAGTGAATGAGAAAAATGAATTAAAATATAACTAAAATGGATCCAAATGCTCTAAAAATTTGACAAGGGCATCAGGACATCACCAGGAGGGCACTACAAAAATAACAGTTTGGAAATTCCTCACCGATTTGAATTTGCTCTGGGGTAGGATGAATTCACTTGCAACAAAATGCCAAAAAGTTACCGTCCCAAATGCCCTGCCTAGAGAGATCCAAAAGACCTACAAACTTGAGGTTAGCTAATTGGGGGTATTTTGGGAAGACCCAGATGGTCAGATTTTCCCAATTTAGCATCCATTAGCAGGAATTTGATGATGATTCCTGCAAGTTAGTAAAGACAAAAGGTGATAGAACATGATAATATTTGCTCAAAACATTACAAAATCAAAATTGCAAACTACCTAAGCAGCATAAGATGAAATGCAAGATGAAAATGATAGAAAGAACAATCCACCATAGATTCATAATCATTCCTAAAAGGGACGATTAGACTCGCAGCAGTGTGGGGGCGCCCGGGCAAGCCACCCATCGTTGGGACTTGATTTCGGTGCCAATACACTTGGGATGGGTCCAAAATCTCTTGTAAGGTGTTGTCAAAAAATTGGGGTGGTATTCTATGTTAGGTTTTGGGCTCAAGATTCGACCTTCCAATGATCACCCAATGACCTCTTCTCCAAAAGAGATCACGGATGTGAAAGGCACAAATCGCACAAGGATGTATGAGGGAAATAAAACGATAGCACTTTTTTGCTGCAAATTGCTCTTACTCTTTATATTGGGGTGAGGAAAACCACCAATTTATAGACCTGGAGGTCTCTTGGGATGAGCATGCAAAGGCACCACTTGGTAGCCATGCCCTTCCAGGGGAGGGAAGATTCCTCCCTGAATAGGGACTCCATGACTACCCCTGTAACGGCCTCTAACACTCGAAAATGCTCACCTATACTCCCATGCAATGAAGGAAGCGTTAGGTGGCAGATCCGAGCTGCCATTTGCCAAGATTTGAATTTTTGCTCGTCAAACCTGCAATTCGCCTCACCTTGGAGCGAATTGTGAATTCATCCCTGGGTGGAACGGATATTGAGCAAAGTGCCTGAAGGTGCCAAAATGGTTTCTGACCTTCCAAAACTGCTGTGAGAGTGGTTAGGACCACTGTTTAACCCTTGGGGCTGTGTGTGTCAATGCGATCAGTGTTTGCAGTCACATAATTGGATTGGTGTTGTTTTGGTGTCTACAAAGTTTAAGGATAAGTTAGAAGCAAAGATTTTGGAGTGTGAAAATTTAACACAATAAGTGGCACTACTAAAGGAATATTTAGAGGATTCCAAGAAAAAGTTGTACAAATATGTGAACAGTGCAAATAGTGTAGATAAAATAATCAAGATACAAAGAGGAGCAACAAACAAGACAGGTCTTGGTTCCAAACAAGCTCAAAAGAAATGGGAATAAAAGTCTACTTCAAGTCTAGAAGAAGAAGAAATTTCAGAAGAAGATACTTAAAAAAATAACAGTGTAAGTTGGAATGAGACATCAGAGGATGAGTTGGACAACAAAGAGGTCAAATATAGAAAAAATGCACAAAGAAGATACATATGGAAAAATAATCAAAACAAGAGACCAATGAGGTCTAAGCAAGGAAGCTTCAATGGGATATGCTTCTCATGTTATAGGTTTGGGCACATGACTTCACAGTGCAGGTCATACAAAAGACTAGAATATGGGAAAGGACAAATTTTCCATGGGTACTGCTACTCATGCAATGAGTTTGGTCACAAGGCAATGAATTATAGGGTTTATGAAAGAAGAGGATATGGCTTCACTAGGAGATATCCTAAGAAATTTACACTTCCAAGGAATAATAACATTAAGTGTTATAAATACAATAATGATGATCAAAAAACAAGATGGTGTAGAGAAAATATTCCAAAAGCAGGCATGAACATGGATGAGAACAAGAATAGGAACAGGAACAGAAATAGGAACATGAATGAGAACAAGAACATGAACAAGAACAGAAGTGATGATGACTCGGTAAGAAACAGTGAGAGGATTCAAAAAAATCAGAAAGGAAGAGAGAAAAGTAAATGTAAAGAGAAGTGGTTTCGGGGAGTAGAAATACTCCCACCCCAAAATTAACCACCTCATGTGGAGGTGGGGGAGGGGCTAAGCTAAGAGGATCATTCTTAGCCTCGAGACCAAAAGGTGACCCTTTTTCCATTGATGACAAAGTGGGAGAGATTTGTGTATATTGAGGAGATTTTTTGATATGGGGAGAGATTTGATATTTGAGAAAGCTTTGAGTTAGGGGGAGTAAAGTCTCAGGAGGAGCAGAAAAGAAGGTCAGATTTCAGTAAAAGGATATGAGTTGCCATCAATGACAAAGGGGGAGATTGTTGGACATTTTGAGTCCCTAAGCTAAGAGTTGTCATTGATGTCAAAAGGATCTATGTAAGTAAGCACTATCTTTGTGTTTCACAAAGGGCTTCATGAGAAGCAAAGGTTTTTTTATCAAAGGTTCAAGAAGGGATGCATGGCATTTGGTTCCAAAAGGAGCTTCAAGGGAAGCTTTGCAAAAGTTTTTTATTTAAAAATATGGATTTCAGATTTGAAAT
>JAQPPZ010011862.1:0-45786 GCA_028583015.1 Wollemia nobilis
TATTCCCTTTATCAAGACCAATAGGTTTACAACACCAAGGAGGATACTTCATCCACTCCTGTCACTAAGGTTCATGGTTCCAAAAGGAAGAAGGTGGTGGAAAGTCACCAGGATCCGGAGTTGCTGGCAAAAAAGAGGACCAAGGCTGAGGTGACTCCCACAAGGAGTTCACAACACCTCAAAAACAAGAAAGTCCAGAGTCAAGGAAAGATGCAAGACGCTACAGAGGATGATCCAAACAATCCAGTGGAGAAGATTCTTTAGAAATATGTTATTAAGACCACTTTGAACACGATTTTTCACCTGTAGAGTGCCATGTCTGCAATTGTAGGAGCAATTTCACAAATAAAAGAGCATAGGAATGCTCTAAACCTCCTATTTTTCTATGATAATTTCGTAGAAGATACTCCTACTAAGTCTATTGTTGAAACCAAATAGGAAGTTAAGGATGACGAAGTTGTGGAAATTGCAAAGGAAATATTCAAGGACATCCCTAAGGATGATGTTATAAATATCAAGAAGGATGGCATCAATGAATCTGTAATTGTATGAATGGATTCTGTTATGTGGTCTTACGTCTCTGTCCCTTTTGGGTTTTTCCTAGTTTCTTTTTGGTCTGCTCATGCTTTCCTTACCGTTATTAGGTCCTCAAGGATGCTTGTTGTTTTTTGTGGTCTATGCATCCTTTTTATCAACTGATGTACTAAGACATTAAAAAACCTTTCAAATGCCCTCATCAAAATAAAAAAATTAACTTACCAAAAAAAACATTTGTTTCCTTGATCAAACTTGGCATATATTTGCTCCTCTTCCTATCTCCAACTTGGGCATCCATACTTCTAGGTAGTTAATCCTAACTTCCCATTAAGGATTTCAAATATCACATTCCTTCCATGTTACCTAGTGGGGCTCACTCTTGGCTCACTTTTAACTCACACTTGATCTTTTAAAATTATTTTTGTTAATTATATAAAAGTAAAATAAATATATATCAAAATATTACATCATAATTTTTATATCTTATTATAACAACCATGTAAATAAAATTATTGGACTATTTTAAGTAAATATTTACGCTATACCTATGATACACATTTCTTATCATGACACACAAACAAATAAAACTTACTATTGATTGTGGAGCCTGATTCTCTCTCTAATTCAGAGGTCTTGTTTTCAACCACACTTAGACCCATTCCACGAAGAGGGGGTGTAGGGAGGGTAATGCCCCCCTACTTGTATTGCTGGGGGGGTCTAGAATAGATGTTTTTTCCCTTTGTAAATCTGGATAATTTATTATTAGGTCACAAATTGGGCAATAGATTTTAGGTGGGCATTTTTTGCCCTAAATTGTAACTCTATTTTATAAAGAGGATTTCAAGCGGCGATTGTGTAGTAGGGTAATAGACGACGATAGAAGAAGAGGAGGTTACAAAGATTTGTTGTAGGTTGTATCCCTTCAATTTTGCTAGACGAAATAAAAGGCCTGGTTATTTTCTCCGTGGACGTAGCCTATATTGGGTGAACCACGTATATATATATATATATATATATGTATATATATTTGTGTTATTCTTCTATGTTATATTTATGCATTTATATTATTGCTCATGCATTTTTATTTCTAACACTTACTAGACCTTTTTTTTTAATATTTATGATATTCATACTTTGTTATAATACCCAAACAAAAAAAATTATTAGGGATTAAAAATTTTAACTAATATTTTATGATATTTATATCTCATCCATATAAATAAAACTTATTGGATTCCTTTTAAGCCAAAAATTCTCAATACTCAAATTGTATGATATTAATATCTCATAATGTTACACATATAAGTAAGGTCCGTTAGACTCCTTTTAAGTCAAAATTTCTTAGCACTCAAACTTTAATTAGATGAATTATTAATTTTTTTTTGCATATACTAGAGGAATCAGTAATTTGTTACATTTTTCATCACCTCTTCGTGGGTTCGAATCCTGCTCCTTGCTACCACTAAATTAATAATATTAAATTTTTACTTATAATAGTAAAATTTATATTAAAATATAATAATTTAAATAAATATATTTCATAAACTTTTAAAAATTATATTTTTATTAAAAATTATGGCTAATTATTTTATTATATCAATAATAATGATTTTAAGTCATATACACAAATTAGAAACTGACTTATGAAATCAACATGCATCTAATATTACCATAAAAACTTTAAAATCAAAGAGATTTTGTAATAATTTCCAATACGAGATTCATCTCTAAATTATTATCAATGATAATATCTAACATTTTGATTTTTTTCAATTAGTTATATGGGATTGAAATGGTCCCACCCATATTACATCATCACCACATAGTGGTATTACAACAAATCTTGGATATTATCCATATATCATTTTTGGCCAAACTCGAACTTGGGTCTTCTCCTTAAACATTGAGAAATCTAACCGGTTGAGCTAATACCACTTGATTAATATTTTTATTTTTTGGTCAAAACAATGATTTACTATTTTAATATAACACATTTTAAAAACAAATAACTAGTAAAATATAAAATTGATTGATAGTTTATTTTATTATTTTTATTATCTCTATAAGTTGATACAAAATTTTAAAATAGATGTGGCTTAATTGATTAAATTCATCAACTTTTGAAACTTACACTAGGTTCAAATCTTACCAAATAATATATGCATAAATTGTTAAGATGATGTAAAATTATTGTAATACAATCATAATATAATACAAGTGGAACCCATTTCAATACCACATAACTAATCTTATAGATAGATAATGGCATGCGATCAAGTGGTTAAAAACTTGCAAAGAGTAGGTATGAATCTTATCAAGTAATACATGTGTAATTGTCAAAATGTTGTAATACTATGGTAATATGATCATGATGTAATACACATTAGCCCATTTCAATATCACATAAAAACAAGTGGTTAAAAACTTGGGATCCTATAGTGTAAATCATAGTTTCAATCTTGTCTAGCAATATATGCATAAGTTCCAAAATGGTTTGTTGTAAAACAACCATGTGCTCCATTTGAATGATATGTTAATACAAAGGGTTATCTTATCTCAATGTCTATCGTAAGAAAAGTATTTGAACTCAATTTGTTTGATATAAAGTTTTGAAATTGGGCTTGTTATAATATATGATTATACTTTATTTATAAAGAACCCCAATGACTTAGGGTCAAACATTAGGGAATGAATACTTTCACACTATAATCCAAGGTTTTAATCCCTTTGATGACCTTTAAATAAAAAAAGAGTTTGAAGAAATTGATTAAGAATAATGAGTTTCACATCACATATCAAGGTTCTAATATCATGGATGAACATTAAAATTTAAGTCAAAGGGCATGAGCTCAAGTGGTTAAAATATGGACTTTTAAGACAAAGACCTAAATTCAAATCTTGCTAGAACAACTTCCAAATACAATTGTTTGGTCTATTAAAATATTCTAGTAATGCAATCATGGTGTAATTATTAAAATCATAATTTTTGGATGGGGTTCATTGTTGGATTTTTAAGCCTTATACTACCACAAAATATCATAGGTTATCTCAAAATATCACAGAGGTCCCAATATAAAATAACCATAATAAAAAAGTTAAGATAATAATACGATGAGTAGAATAATATGAGCAAATTAATATATATATATATATATATATATATATATAATAAATATATATATATATATATATATATATATCAAGGCTTATATAATAAAGAAAATAACATTCATTTTATACTCAAATATGAATGTAAAAGCAACCTGAATCATTTATGTACTATGCATGAAGAACAAGTTACAATATTAATTGCTCAAAATGTATACAATATTTATTACTTTTCTTCCTCTTACAATAAGATAATAAGATATATAAATTATATTCTATGTCTTCTTATGGAGCATTATCTCCATAATATAGCCATAGTAGTGTGATTATTTAGATACTTGACTATTTCTCTCCATATGCCAAGTCTCATGACTCTTGGCTTATCTACTTGCTACTTGCATCCTTGATGAACACTTGACTCTATAATATTTGCACACCTTTACACGAATATTATACTTCTACTTGCACACCTAATCTAAGACACTTGTGCACACCTTTACACTGTATATTTACACTCTTACATACAAGACACTTGTGCATATTTACTCAACTTACACTTGCACTCTAACTTGCATGACACTTGTGCATTTCCTGCACATTACAACTTTACATGGCACTTGTGCATTTTCTACATATTCACACTTATATAAAGAGGGAAATATAAATCACACTCTAACTATAGACTCAATCCTAATTTATTATTTACAAATATACCATGAAGGCACCATAGGGGTACATTAGCATGTACCAAATAATGTAATATACCTCAACATCCCCTTGTATTACATTATTTGGTTATTAAAGACTTGAGTCTTCAATCTTGGTCTTTGTCTTTGTGTTCAATCTTCAAGAGATCTTGAATTGTTCATGAATTTTTGCTTCTCTTGAATCTACTTCATCATATTGAACCTTAGGTTCATCTTTGACATTTATGAAATCTGCTCTAAATTCTTCTTCATATTTATTCTTTAACTATTAAGGTTATGTATCTTTATGATCTGGATCATGAACTACTTGAACTTTTTCTTTAGCAACAAGTTCATGTGCATGAATAACTTGAACTTCTAGATCAAGTGCTTCATTCTTAATTACTTTGTAAGATAAGTTTGGACCATGTATGATCCATTTTTTTCTTCTTTGATTTCTAAACACTTTATCAAAAATGTTTTTCCTGTTGGAGTATATTACACTATTTGGTACATGCTAATGTACCCCTATGGTACCTTCATGGTGCATATGTAAACTATATATTATGGTTGAGTCATAGTTTAGAGTGTGAGTTATATTTCCCTTTATGTAAGTGTGAATGTGCAAGAAATGCACAAGTGTCATGTAAAGTTGTAATATGAAAGAAATGCACAAGTGTCATGTGAGTTAGAGTGCAAGTGTAAGTTGAGTCTATATGCACAAGTGTCTTGTATGTATGAGAATAATATGTAATGTAAATATGTGCACAAGTATCTTAGATTAGAGCATGTAAGTTATAGAAGTGCAAGAGTCATATATAGGTGTGCATACATTATAGAGTCAAATGTTCATCAAATATGCAAGTGTAAAGTAGATATGTGAAGAGTCATGAGACTTGGCATATGAAAAGAATAGTCAATTATCCAAAGAGTCATATTACTATGGCTATATTATGGAGATAATACTCAATAAGGAAATGACAATTATAATTCTAAGAAAAGAGAAAGTCACTATCATATTTGCAAGAGAAAGAAAAGTAATAAATATTGCATACATTTTGAGAAATTAATATTGTAAGTTATATTACATGCTTCGTACATGTTGATTAAGGATATTTATATTCATATTGTTGCATATTATTGAATGTTATTTGGTATATTATAAGCCTTATATTACATATTAATTTTCTTATATTATTCTACTCTTACCATTATCTTGACCTTATTATATTGTGGCTATATTATATTTGATCCTATGATATTTAACCTGTGATATTTATGGTAGTATTAAGACTTAAAAATCCATCAATGGTATCAGAGCTACCACCAGACTTTATCCAGATTGACAAGAGTTCATTTTAGCCACTTTTGCAAAATCAATTTTATTCAATTTGATAAAGTTGATTAAGAGTCTATCCACTTTGAAGACATTGAGACTTAGACTCTATTATAAGGTCATATTGTGTAGAATGTCAGAGTAATTATCCCATTACTTGGGTAATTACCATAGGTTAGATTATTTCTTTATCTACCTAGGTTAGTATTTTGTTAGCGAATCTTATTTTGTTAGCGTATATTGTTAGGTTGTCAGACCTAACTTATCCTATGTTATTTTGGGTTCTAAGTTGTTCTTAGATCCGATAACTATGGGTTAGTTTAAAGCTTGAATTATCTTATTTATTTTCTATTTGTTCAATGGAATAATTAATTCATTTACCATTCTAATATGGTATCAGAGTGGGTTATTCGCTCTACTTCGCTCCACTGTTTGGTTGGTTGTGCCAGATCCTGAGATCTGATCCAAATGGTGTGACATATTGAAAGCACGAGGATACGAAAACAAAAATGGAAATGCCAAGTGCGATGTATGCAAAAGCGAAACGTAACGCTAAGTCCTACGAACTGAAACGCATGAAAGGAGAGAAACGTAAACCAATTGAAACAAGATAGAAAGCAAATGTCGAGTACAACCCTTTTTATTAATTTTCTTTAAAATCGGGTTACAATACGTCTCCTCCCTTTTGGGGACTAGGAGCGTTAAGTAGGGCTCTATTACACCACGGATTGATACGCTTTCTTCCGCGTGCCCACATGTAAAATGGGCGGACCAAACGTCACCGCCGCTTGCGTGAATATGTCTTTGATTCCTTGCTGCTCCTCTGGTGTCGAGATCCTACGTTCAGAGAAACAGAAAAGGATTAGTAGCACCTGCGGATGGAGAGAAACATGCGATCCCCAAGGCCTGCGGTCAGTGTATGCATAAAATGATTAAAATGATAACTGAAACATATCAGAATGAGCTGAAAATTTGATAGAAGCAATAAAACATTACCAGGAAGCCACTGCAAAAGGAACAGTCCAGAAATCTTACACAGATTTCTAATCGCTCCGGGGTGGGACGATTAGGACTGTCATAACCTGTCCGAAAGCCACCTCCCAAATGTCCAGTCCCGAGGCCTCCAAATCACCTACAAAGTTGGGGTTAGGTAAAACGGGGTATTTTGGGATGACCCAGATGGTCAGATTTTTCCAATTCGGCCTCTATCACCCAGAATCTGATGATGCTATCTGCGTGTTAGTGAAAGCGGGAAATGATAAAAGCATGATCAAAACTTGTCAGAATCACATGAAATTTAAATGACAACATATGTAAACAACCTAGAATCAGATGCAAAAGAAAAATCAGGGAAATCTACCATAGATTTCTAATCACTCTGGGGTGGGGCGATTAGAACTACGACAGTGCGGGGGCGCCGGGGGCAGGACGCCCACCGTTTGGGACTCTGTTTCGGCACCAATCCACTTGGGATGGGTCCAAAACCTCTTATGGGGTTGTGTCGAAAAATTTGGTGGGATATTGTGGCCAAATGTTCGGGTTTGGGTCCGGATTGCGCTTCCAATAATCACCCAATAACCTCCCTTCCAAGAGAGAGATCAAGGATGTAAAAGCACAAACGATGGGTGAGGATATAATTTGGCAGCACTTCGTTGCTCCAAAAGCTCCTCTCTGTTCTCTTTTGGGGTGAGAAGACTCACCAATTTATAGACCTAGGGTCTCTCTCTTTGAATGCGCATGCGAGGGCGCCACTTGAGTTGCTTGTCCTATTTTGAGAGAAAATATTATTTCCTGATTTAGAGTCTCCTTGCATGAGGCCTCCAAAAATCAAGGCATGCATGACTGAAGTCTCTCTCTCTGATTTGAAGTCGTTCCTCGCAATTGCATGTCCTGAAGTTGCAGTTAAGTGGCGGACCTATCGAGGTTTGACTTTTTGCCAGTCAAACCTGCTATTCGCCCCACCCTAGGAGCGAATGTTGATAATCGTCCCTGGGTGGGACGAATACCAGTTTGTAATCGTCCCAGGGTGGGACGAGTAGGGAGCAAAGTGCCAAAAAGGTGCCAAATTGACCTCTGACCTTCCAAACTACTATGGGAGTGGTTAGGACCATTGTTTAACCTCTAGGGGCTGCCCTAGGGGCTATGTATGTCAATTCGATCAGTGCTTGTCATCACATAATCGGATTGGTGTTGTTTTGGTGTCTATAGATGCCCCTTTTTGGGATGCGTTGTGCGTGGCGCAGTGTTGAGCAAAAATAGATAACCAAAGCACTAATGATTAGGGTTTCTCAGTAACCTAACCAACTCTTGATGCCCCAAGTATGGAAAGGGCACGCATTCTTGAATCCTTGCTTCTGACGAGCTAAGGAGCTTAATTCAAGTGTTAACCTTTTTCGGTGAGGTGTTACTTGATCTTGGACATTGTTCAGTCATGAATAGGCAAAGGGCGCAACCTTTTGTTTGTGGGAACCTTGAGTTCATGATTCTAGAATGCCAAGTGTTTGATCAGCTTGTGATTATTGCTTGTTTGCTGCCCCAAGCAGGAGCGTGATTGTCTTTGTCAATGATCCTTTGAATGCGTGCCATTTCCTTGATTGGGTGTGTATTTGTTGATTGGTGACTAAGTGTGACTACCCCCTCAAGCGACGAATCGATGAGGGAATGACCAACATGAGAAAAGCGACGAGTCGCTTGACCCAAGATGACTTATGTAAGGGTGCCTATAGTTGTTTTTCGTTGAATGCTTATGCAGTTTCCGAACATTTTGACCTATTTTTGGTGGGTTTGAACCCTTTTTGTGACGCATTTTGGAGCTGAAATTGTCAAAAATCCGTCCTCCCATGGAGCGGTCCAGCTATGATAGCCTTCTTAGGGAGTAGGATAGTGACAATATGTGACCCCAACATCTATTTTGGATGCCAAGAATTTCAAGCGCAAAGGCGCCTTTGTTCGGCAATGTTATTGCTATTTTTGGTTGGGTTGTGACCCTTTTGGTGACGCCATTTGGGGATGAAATTCTCGACAATCCGTCCTCCCGTGGAGCGGTCCAGCTATGGTAGCCTTCTTAGGGAGTAGGATAGTGAGGATTTGTGACCCCGACGTCTATTTTGCATGCCCAGAATGTCAAGTGCAAAAGCACTCTTATTGGACAATTTTATTGCTATTTTTTGTGCATTTTGGTGCATTTTTTTGCTGTTTTTGAAATTTTTGCTCTGTAATCGTCCCTGGGTGGGACGAATACCAGTTTTATAATCGTCCTAGGGTGGGACGAGCGCCAACTAGAGTGCTCATCCTAGGGTGGAACGATTACAGGCTAAAAAGCCTATTTAAGGGCCAAAACTAGGTTTTGGGCTCATTTGCATTTGTTTTTCCTGGCGATTTGAGAGCTGTGAGGAGGAGGAGGTCGAGTCTTGCGAAGCGAAGCGCTGCCAAATTTTCTCGACACCATGAGTTCATGAACCGGATCATCAAGTGGCGGAGCCGAAGCGAGACCGGTAAGTGCTCCTCCTCATTTAGTTAGTTTGTGTTTTATGTTACAGTTTTAAAATCGCAATTTATCTCTTTTGTATTTGGTTTTTCGAGTTTTAAAAATGAAACCCTAAAAAAATTGTTTTGTGTTGTATGTGTGTGAATTTTTTTGTGTTTTGTATGGCTTCATTAGAACTTAGATTGAAACCCTAGTGGAAACCATGTTTATTTTGCATTTGTTGTAAACTAAAAGAAACCCTAGTTTAACAAAGATCAAAACTTAGCTTAAAAAACTTAGCTTAAAAACTTAGCTTAACCCCTAGCTTAAAAAAATGTTTTTTTTTTTTTTTTTAGTTATTTGTCAGTTTAGACTAAGGGTAAACCCTAGGTTAACTAAAAAATTGTTTTTTTTTTTTTTTTTTTAATTTATCGTGTAGACTTAAGAGTTAAAAACCCTAGGTTAACTAAAAACTTGTTTTTTTTTTTTTTTTTTTAATTTATCATTAGACTAAGAGTTAAAAACCCTAGGTTAACTAAAAATTTTTTTTTGATTTTTTTTTTGTTTTTAATTTATCAGTTTAAACGTAGAGTTAAAAACCCTAGGACTGACAAACTATTTTTTGAATTTTTTTGTTTTTAATTTATCAGTTGAACTTAGAGTTAAAAACCCTAGGACTGACAAAATGTTTTTGATTTTTTGTTTTTTTAATTTATCAGTTTGAACTAGAGTTAAAAACCCTAGGACTGACAAATTATTTTTGAATTTTTTTGTTTTTAATTTATCAGTTTAGACTTAGAGTTAAAAACCCTAGGAACTGACAAAATGTTTTTGACTATTTTTGTTTTTTTAATTTATCAGTTTGAACTAGAGTTAAAAACCCTAGGACTGACAAATTGTTTTTGACTATTTTTGTTTTTTATTTATCAGTTTAAACTAGAGTTAAAAACCCTAGGACTGACAAACTGTTGTTGAATTTTTTTTTTAATTTTGTTTATCATTATTTGTCTATTTTTAGTTGTACATTGTTTTATGCATTGTTGTATATTCATGTTATTACTGTACAGTTTATCATGTTTTTAATGTTTTTGTTTTGTTTTCTTTTGCAGGTTGTGAAGAGCCGGTACCGTGTGCCTACGATTTTCTCTGAAGCATGGGAGGCACTGACTTTGGCTGACTAGGAGTGGCTTGATGCCCTTGGGCTCAAGCAGGTGACTCGGCTAGAGCCTGTGGTGGGGGATCGGGCCTATCTGATGGCCCTGATCAACTTGTGGGATCCCTAGACCAATACCTTCCATCTCCCAATAGGGGAGATGACAGTGACCTTGGAGGACGTCTATCGGATTCTATGGATTTCGATAGACGGGCTACCGATCAGGACGACGTCGCGTGATCAACGGACAGCTGTACTGACGTGATGCTTCGAGCATGGGGAGGAGTTGGGTGTGGACAGCCTAGTGGAGAGGGTAGAGGGTGACTGCCAGATTGGTGAGATTTTGGTACGATGGTGGCTAGAGAGGGGCATGTTGGGAGTGAGGCATGCAGTACTGATGGGCCTCATTTCCAACATGTTGCTACCCGACTCATCAGGTGCATGGTTCCCTTGGAACCTGCTAGAGGTGGTCTTCAGATTGGTCGAGTGTCCCATGGAGGCACCTATTATTATGAGATGGGGACAGACTCTGCTGGCACAGCTCTATGATGAGTTGTACGAGGTCCGCTATCGGAGGTGAAAGGGTATTGGATGCAGTTATCTATTGTAGTGTTGGGCTTGGCAGCACATAGCTATGGAGAGGCCGATGGGGTTGCCATGGATGACTCAGGTGGAGATGGTAGACAGAGAGATCGGGTACGGGGCACTATGGTGGTGGTCTGAGGAGCAGGGACAGAGTCGATGATGGGCAGGTGTCGTAGGGCACTATGTCGATGCCTTCGCTCGGCTTGCTCTAGGGGAGGTGTTATGGCGCCCATATCAGGATTGTCTAGCCTGGCCTGAGGCTGGAGAGTGGCTCGATGGGTTCATAGGGGGAGGTGGCTGATTGGGTGGCATGGGACCGAGCAGGAGTTCTTCCCGTATGGTCGGGTGACACGATAGTTTGGGGTGCGCCAGGGGTTTCCTGGTGAGCCCGTGATCTATCGACGTCGGGGGGACGAGAGGACTCTAGTCTGGCCGATCATTGCACCATTGGGTGAGGATTCAGATACAATGATTGATGTCCCAGACATGGATGACATTGGGGTTACCACTGAGTATGACCAGTGGTGGACTTTGCGATGATGGCGAGGCGAGGGGCCTCTAGGGGGTGCAGAGGTGGTAGCAGTAGGTGGGGAGGGTGTAGAGGCACCAGGAGAGGGTTGGGGGTTCCACTAGAGGATGCGGACATGGTAGAGGTGGATGATTTTATGGGGGAGGATTTTGGGGTTTCGAGATCAGCCGGAGATGTAGGACGTCCTAGAGTAGTGGGAGCCGGAGTAGCCTGCCTTTCGAGATATGCCTATGCCCTAGGCAGTCTAGAGGGTATGGAGGGGAGGGATCACGCTGAGATAGCATGATTGGAGGATCTACTTTGGAGGTGAGATGAGGAGCTGGGGGAGGCTCTATAGGAGAGGGATCTCCTATGAACTCAGTTGGTAGAGTGGGAGAATGCATTTGCTACGTACCATCGATGGGATGGGGATACAGATGCTATGCGGGAGAGGGATCTCCTACGGATGTGGAGAAGGCATTGGTGCAGACGATGAAGTAGTGGCTATGTATCGCTAGTGGGAGATGGACTGGTTTCGACACCAGATGGATTTGGAGGGAGAGATTATCCACCTCGATGGGTGGATACCTGAGCTGACTGGAGGTGGATCATCTACGCTCGATGAGGGAGTGATACTGAGCAGTCAACATCATCTCGTCGTAGGCGATTGGATGAGGGGGCGCTAGTAGGCATGATGCGAGGGCTAGCAGCAGCCACCCTGAGAGGTCCCATAGGACCCACACCACGGGGGTAGTTCCCGTCGCACCGATCCTACATGATCATGGTGGCCGATGCCCTAGGCTTGGGGGTTTTTGAGCTTTTGCATTATTACGAGGTCAGAGGACCGGTTTATTGTAGCCTACGAGCATTTTTGATGATATATATACAGATGACGTTCTTTTTGTTTAGACACTTGTCATGATTTATTTTTTTGTTTATGCACATTTATTTATGATGATGTATGCATGTGTTATTATGAATGTGATGTGTCTAATTATATGATGTATGCATATGGAATGAATGAAATGATTTGTTGATAACTTGTCGATGGCACCATAGACTGTACAAGATTTATTGGCTTTCTGTACTTATGTGATTGCTTTGTGGAATGACTTTTGCATGTGATAATATTGTTTTTGTATTTTTCGTATTATCTGATGGTGATGTACGTAATAAAATGTACCAATTGTTTTAAAATGTAGTTAAGCTTTTCTGAGATTCAGATATTTTAACTAACTAGCCAAGACTGTACATTTATCTCGCAAGACTTTTGAACAAGGTATAAATCAGACTTGAGTTTGACCAAGTTATTTCACATCCCTGTGTGTGCAATTGAGTTCGTTTATGTGGTATTTGTCAGGATACCGCTAGTGCCAGATAGGCTGTCAACCAAACCTGTACCGAGGATCACCTAATTAGCTCCACTAACTCCGTTGTTGTATTTAGTAAGATTAATCCATGGGACAATCTAAGGTACCATAAGCTAGCTCATCCACATGCAAACATTGGTCTGCTCACACGCAAAGCTAATGTGATAGACATATCGTCATGCATTTAGGATACCGCCATTGCCAGGTAGGTTGTCCACCAAACCCATAATGAGGATCACCTAGATGGTTTTTGAATGCTGAGAATTCCAAGGATTCAAGCTCAGGCATCTTTTATTTGCTCAACGTGTTAGGATACTTGCTCGTATACATAGTGATGAAAATCACTATTTATTTTTCTCTTTTGTTTTTCTTTTTGAGCAAGGGATTGGAATAGTGGTAATAACCACTGTTATTTGATTGTGCATTTTAGGTTGCAAAGTTGAGCTCGTAGGTTTTGGGCTTGTGAATGGCCTTGATCCTTTTGGTCTTGGGGATGACTACCCATCCTGTTCAGGGACGTGTAGTACGAATCCTTACGACTTTGGGAACCAAAGGGGATTAGGGATATTATGAAGTAAGGGCATTGATATTTTAGGCCTTGGGGATGACTACCCATCCTTGTCAGGGGTGTGTAGTACGAATCCTTACGACTTTGGAGACCAAAGGTGATTGGAGATGTTCATGATGATGGCTTGTTGGGATTTTGCTTTTGAATGGCATTGATCCTTTTAGGCCTTGGGGATGACTACCCATCCTTGTCAGGGGCATGTAGTACGAATCCTTACAACTTTGAGGACCAATGGTGATTGGGATTTTTGCTAGTGGTGAAAACCACTATTTATTAGGGGGAATTGATGGGGAAGAGCTTGTCCTTTTGTCAATTCTCAGCACTCTTGAACCATTCGCACAGGGGGATGAACAGGCTAACCTTTCACCTATGGTATCCTAGACTGCTTTGTAGTTTTCATCTTCCATTCACACAACTTGGGAATTATTTTATTTGTTTTAACTTGTGTAGGGATGTTACATAACGAGGCATGATCCAAGTAAAACTTTCCCTTGTAAAATCCATTTAACTTTGTACAGTTTTTGGCTAGAAATTTAAAGACAACTGAATGACGAAAACCCGACATACATTAGGAGACAACTAACTATGCTAAAAATGGGGATGGTGTTATTCTGGATGTATGTGTTTATAAAATGGATGGAATGTGGAAAATGAAGGAATTGTCGAGTAATTACAGTCTATGGTGTTTGTGACATGTATGACCAAGAAATATGCAATGTATGGATGCGATGCCTAATGCAACTTATATTTTTGTATTTTGATTTTTACGAGTATGCATGGAATTGAGATGCAATTTTTTTGTTATTTTTGAGTTATTTTATTGTTTTTGTTTGTTTTTGAATATTTGTTTTGACCAAGCGGTTATGGGTACCCTTGGAGCTTTTGGTTTGACCAAAGGGTTTATGGATACCTTTGGGGCATTTTAGGTTGACCAAGCGATTGTGGAAATCCTTGGAGCTTTTGGTTTGACCAAAGGGTTTATGGATACCTTTGGGGCATTTTAGGTTGACCAAGCGATTGTGGGAATCCTTGGAGCTTTTGGTTTGACCAAAGGGTTTATGGATACCTTTGGGAATTTTAGGTTGACCAAGCGATTGTGAAAATCCTTGGAGCTTTTGGTTTGACCAAAGGGTTTATGGAAACCTTTAGGGCATTTTAGGTTACCAAATTAAAATTGGAGCTTTTGGTTTGACCAAAGGGTTTATGGTACCTTTGGGATTTTAGGTTGACCAAGCGATTGTGGGAATCCTTGGAGCTTTGGGGTGGACTATGGCTCTCTAAATGTGGAATGGCCTCAAATGACTGATGTTCAAGGGTTCTAGTTCCTTGATTCCTTCAAGAGAGGCGAGCCGGTATGTTCCAGGTCCTATTTTACTATTGATGACATAAGGACCTAACCAATTTTCCATGAACTTGTCCCTTAGATGGGGCGGCAAGTTAGAATTTTGTTGGTTCTCTTTTAAGACCAAGTCACCAACCTAGAAGTCCCTCAGGTGAACCTTCATGTTGTATGCTTTCTTAAGTCGCTCTTGATAGATACGTAAATGCTCGAGAGCATTGATGCGTCATTCATCGAGCAACGTAAGTTGGTCTAACCGGGCCTATCGTGCAGTGTCATCATCGATGAACTCTTGCATTGATATGCGTAGTGAAGGGATTTCCAACTCGAGAGGCATGACAGCCTCGGAGCCATACACCAACGAAAATGGAGTTGCCCTAGTGGGCGTCCGAATGCTAGTGCGATAAGCCCATAGGGCAAGCGGGATTTGAATGTGCCAATCCTTGTGACTATCTGTGACCATATTTTTGAGGATAGTGACTAGCATTTTGTTGGACGCCTCTGCTTGCCCATTTGCCTATGGATAATAGGGTGTTGAAAAACTATGCTGAATTTTGTATTTTGTTGTCAAAGCATGCACATCTTTATTCTTGAATGATGTCCCATTATCCGAGATAATCTTGGATGGAATACCAAAATGACATATGATGTTATGTAAAATAAACTCCGCAATGCGGGTTCCAGTCATAGAGGTTAGCGGAATTGCTTCCACCCACTTGGTGAAGTACTCTGTGGCCGTTATGATGAACGTGTGATGACCCGACGACGCAGGGGAGATCTTTTCGATTAGATCAAAGCCCCACTATGAAAATGGCCAAGCCGATTGGATCGGCTGTAAGGCCTGAGAAGGTACATGTGTCAAATTAGCATGGTGTTGACACTTCACGCACTTCCTTACATACGTGCAACAATCTCGCTCTAAAGATGGCCAATAATAGCCCATGCGGAGAATGCGCTTTGCGATGGCCATACCGCTGAAGTGGCCACCGCATGTACCATCATGCGCTTGGGTGATCACCCAAGTGGACTCCTGTTGGTCCAAGCAACGAAGGAGGATTCCTTCATAGCTACGATGATACAAAATGTCTCCTAGCAAGACATGTTTTGCCGCTTTCTATTTAAATGATCTTTTCATGGCATGTGTCAATCCAAGTGGGAGGTTACCTAGCTTGAGGTAATCCCTTATGGGTGTGTACCA
Organism: Wollemia nobilis; assembly: GCA_028583015.1. Taxonomy (NCBI): domain Eukaryota; kingdom Viridiplantae; phylum Streptophyta; class Pinopsida; order Araucariales; family Araucariaceae; genus Wollemia; species Wollemia nobilis. Next base: position 15,855 of record JAQPPZ010011862.1, read on the forward strand.
ATCCTGCTGATCAGAAACCTCGATGGTATGAATGACCAATCCCTCTTGAAGTTCATCCCTAGCAAAAGCTGAGCGGGAAAGAACTTGTAAAAATAGCATTGTGTTGCTATTAAGAGGGGTCGGGGAGAACAAGGACCCCTAGTTGGCTTGAGTCAGACAATCATGGATTCGAGAGAACCTATCCTGAGATGGTTCAATCTGGATCAGGTGGATTCCTGGCGTTAGGTCAGAGCTTGCACGCTCCATCATGGATTGTGATAATGTTTTGACCTGAATGGTTGTCATCTCACCGGAAGGGTCTTGCGGGATTAGTGACCCCAAGGAGGCCATAGTGTCCACAAAATGATTCGATGATCGAGGGAGTGCCTCGATGTCATACCATTCAAGTTGTGCCAAGAATTTGTCCACAAGGGCTTTGTAGGCCTACAGAACTAGGCATTTACATTGGAATACCCCCTTTACTTGGTTGACAATTAACAATGAATCACCAAAGATGTTTAAGCGTTTGATGTTCATGGTGATTGTTGTCTGAAGACCTATGAGCAAGGCTTCGTATTCGGCATTGTTGTTGGTGCATGAGAAATCTAATTTAAATGATAGAGGCATTGGAGCCCCTTGTGGTGTGAAGAATACAATTCTCATGCCACCCCCTTGCTCACATTTAGAACCATCGAAGAATAGGGTCATGTCGGCCTGTGACTCAGGCTCATTAGAATCTGGCGATTCTGAAACATGGAAGACCCCATCATCAGGTAGTTCTATGGTCAGAGGTTGATCATCTTCAAGAGGAGCCTCTGCTAGTTGATCGATGATGACTTGACCTTTTATGGATTTTTGTCCAATGAATTCTATGTCAAACTCCATCAACAACATGATCCATTTCGTCGTGCGGCTACTATGATAAGTACGACTCATCATGTATCGCAATGGATTCTCCTTAGACACAACATACGTCGTATTGCTGAGCATGTAGTGGCATAGCTTTTTGGTAGCAAACACCACTGCCAAGCATAGCTTCTCGACGTATGCATAGTTAAGTTCATAACTGACCAGGGTGCGGCTAAGATAGTAAGTAGCCTGTTCTTTGTGTAGTTCATTTTTTTGGGATAGCATGGCGCCCAGTGCCACCTCAGTAGCTGAGATGTATAAGTAGAATGACACTCCTGGTCTAGGTGGTGCCAATACTGGTGGTGAAGCCAAGTATTGTTTGATGTCATCAAAGGCTGATTGGCACTCGTCATCCCAGTGAAATGCTACCCCCTTGTGCAATAATTTATTCATGGGTCGGCACTTGTCAGATAGCTGTGCTATGAAGTGCTTGATTGACGCGACCTTTCCCTGTAGGCTTCTGAGCTGCTTGATGGTAGTTGGGGGAAGCATTTCAAGGATTGCCTTGACTTTGTTTGGATCCACCTCGATTCCTCTCTTTGAGACTATGAAACCCAAGAGTTTTCTAGATGTGATGCCAAATACGCACTTCTTGGGGTTTAGTCTGACTTTATGTTCAATGAGGCGATCGAGGATCTTGCTTAAGTCATCGAGATGATCTGGGCGCAAAAGAGATTTGGCCAACAAATCATCCATGTAATCTTCCAAAGTTTTATGCATGTGATCATGGAAGATGTATGTCATGGCACGTTGGTAGGTGGCGCCAGCATTTTTAAGGCCAAAGGGCATGACCTTATAACAAAATGTCCCCCAAGGCATTGTGAACGCCATTTTTAGTTGGTCTTCGAGATTAATACGAATTTGATTGTATCCCGAGAAACCATCCATGAGGGAAAGCATTTCATGGCCCGCTGTAGCATCTACCAATGCATCGATGCTAGGCAAGGGGAAATCATCCTTGGGACTCGCTTTGTTTAGATCTCAAAAATTAGTGCATATGTGAATCCTTCCATCAGGCTTCTTGATGGGTACCATGTTGGACAGCCATGGTGGGTAATCCATGCAGATGACAAACTGTGCATCCAACAACTTTTGTAATTCATCTTTGACCATTAAGGCCACTGTTGGGTGCATCTTACGTAGTTTTTGCTTAACTGGCTTGACTGTCGGATCAAGCGTTAGATTATGCGTGACTAGCTATGGATCTAGCCCCGACATGTCTTTGTAGGACCATGCAAAAACCTCCTTCTTCTCTTTGAGAAGGGCAATGTAGTCGGCTTGCTCTTCGGGGGATAGACTTACCCCCAACTTGATAATCTGTGGATTCATTGGATCAGAGCCGATGTCTACGTCAGTCATCTCCTCGATCGACATGTGGGATCCGTCCTCCAACTGGTGCGGAGTTGGGATCAAGTGGATATCATTTGCTGAGTTTAGATCTACGTTGGGAACCTCGGGTTCCTCTTTAGCATGGAAGATATCCTGAGTTGGCCCTGGGGTGAAATGAAGCATCTCACCGAAAGGCCAGTACTCTGATGGGGATGGTGGTGAATTGACGTGATCCCAATCTATAGCATCTATGTCTAGATACAATGACTATGTTGGATCGGCTGGATTATGGATGGGGGTGGTTAAGTCAATGGAGATCATGTTGATGAAATGATTTTGGTCTCCATTACCGTAGGTGTGGTTACTCGGACATCCTGGGTGATCTTTGTGCTTCGGATCTGGCTCTGGAGGTATTGGCATAAATGGATCGGCCCTATGTGTGGATAAGAGGATAGGGTCTACCCTAGGCACTGATGGCTCTATAGGGTCTCTGGGTGGTAGGTGCTCTCTATATACCCAAAGTGGCGGATGCAGTAGTTGGTCCAACTACGCTTGGTTTAGGTGCCACCTATGCCTTGGCCCTATGTGTAGTTATTCAAACATGTCATCTATATCCATGGGATATTGTTGCTATCGCATATGATTGAGATAGGCCATCTCAGTCTCATCTTCATAATCGCTATCAGAGATCCAGAGGCCTTCGTTGGCTCCGATAGCTATTTGTGACATGTGAGGCTCGTCCTGCTCGAGAAAATTAATGTGGTCCCATCGAGGTTGTTCCGCTCTGGGCGGGGGACCTGATTCTCTTGAGGTGGTACTTGCTCAATTGGAGCATCCAAAGGGAACATTGTCATGAAGCTCTCCTGATAATCATCTATGGGTGTCACTTGTGAATGATTGCTATCAGACTCGAAAGGATCCCAAGGTGCTACCTCATACTCTGACTCATCTTCTGAAGACCCTTCTTGGTCTTGTCTATATCCCTCTTGCAGGTGAGTCCTCGAACTTTCTCCCTTTTTGACCGAAGGGAAAGGGTTGTTAAGGTCAACAAGGTTGGTGGTTAGCAATGGGAGATAATCCCCCAATGTATATGTTGTGTTAGGATTGGCATATGGATCTAATGCCGACCCATCCTTGTTGCCTATCCCTAGGCCTTGCATGTTCTCTACCAAGATGTCGAGGGGCAGGGGGTGGTTGAACCCTACTCCTGACTTGTCGTACGACATTTGATATCTTGGTTGGCAAAGAACGCGCACTCCTTGCTCATACCTGCCCAACCCATATCCATGCCAATTACATTGGCCAAGATATCTCAAAGCGAAGTCTGGGTTGGACAAATAGTTGACGTCCTCATCAAAGGGCTCTTCATCTTCTTCTTCTTGCATGTAAGGTTCAATGCCATTATCGAGGCCCCCATAAACAAAGTTTGTCTGATTGGGTGGGTAGCCGAGAGGAACCACAGTGTCGATGGGGAGTCGAGGTCTCCCCATGTCCTGCATGGACTCAAGTGCGGGTGTTGCTACAATGTTCCACACTAGATACTCCCCCAGGCCCGTACTGGCCATTTCAATGGTGATCATTGGTGGTTGAGGGGGAGCGAATGGGAGTTCTTCCTGAGTCCACTCCATGTAGGGTGAACTAGGCATCTCGACTTCCATTCGGCTAGGCATCTCTTCGGTAGAGATGGTTGAGACTGAGGGTGGTGCCTCTTCTAGGGGTTTCTTCCCCTTGTCCTTCGGTGTGGCCACCGTAGGTGGCATTGTTGGTGAAGGACCAGATGATGAAGATGGACCCGACTGGGGATTTGATGGACTTAACAATGGGGATGCATGTGGAATCGGACCCTGGTTAGATGGATTCAACTAAAAATCCAAATGTGTTGATGGAAGGGTCGACTACGGCATCAGTTGCACCGTATTGCAGTACTTGAAGGGCTCTAAATCCATCGGGACTACATGCACCTACCCTTCGAATGTGTACTTTAGGCACTGATGAGCTATTGAAGGGACACACTTCATGTCCCTGATCCAAGGCCACCCCAACAAGATATTATAGGCCATCTCACCTTCCAAGATGTGGCACAATGTATGAATAGTCTTTTGTCCCACTTGGATGGGTAGGACAATAGTGCCAACCGTTGAGCATATCGCATCATTGAATGCTCGCAGAGTGTAGGTGGAGGCCACGATGTGAGATGCTGGCAACTTCAGATGTTTCAATGCCGTTGTTGTAATTATATTACTGGATGAGCCAGTGTCCACCAACACCCTCTTATACGGAATCCCGTTGACCCATGCAATGACGTGTAGGGGTGGATCCGCCATATCACCAGTCACCGATTTCAGCTCATCTTCTCTAAAGGTGATGACCGGTTCTGTACATTGTTTTACATGTCCCACAAAGTTGTTGAAAGAGTTTGCTTCATGGGGCTGCAGCTCGATGGCTTTTAATATCTCCATTAGAGCCTCCCGATGGGGCGCTGATTGTTGAATGAGCTCGTAAATGGAGAGCCTAGCCGACGTGGTCCTTAGACTTTGGGTAAGTCTAGTCCGAATCATGGCCACTGGTCTAGGTGGGGGAGGTTGCGTAGGGTGTTGTTGAGGTTGTGACGTCGATGGAACCTCTCCTGTGGCCACCGTGGGGGCAGCTCCTGGGTACCTCTTGTTCCTAGTCACTATGCTTATCATCCCTACATACCCCTGCATGGGGCAATTCTATGTTACCTCATTGACTTGAAGGTTCTTTGCCTACGTATCATGGGCAGGCAGGGGGTCTTTGAAGACTCCCATCTATTGGTTGTTTGGCGCTACGGGGTTGTCCACCACCAGCGTCTTGTTGTCTATTAGGTCTTGCACCAAGCCTTTAAACTTCCAACATGCATTAAGGTCATGTCCCTTCCATCTATGGAACCTACAGTACAAGTCTTCCCTATAGCCCTTAGGCTTTGGTGCATTGGGGTCTATGGGTTGAATCTCGGGTAGGTTGATCAAATTTGCTATTGACAAGCGGTCAAACAGGGAGTCTCTAGACTCTGTGTAAGGTGTGAATTGTCGCCTAGGGTGACGCTACTGATTTTGTTCTTGCCTCTAATTTTCTCTATCATAACTATTAAGAGGCACCGCCTGATAGTTAGCCTTTTGGGGTTGTGTTGCTTGTGCAGGCTTAGGGACGTTTATAGCAACCTGATTGACCGCAGTGGGTTTCTGTTGCGTGGTCCCTGTCTTGGTGTTTTTAGACCACTCTTTCTTCTTTGGCTTGGCAATCTCGCCATCCTATATCTTGATCTCCTCAATGATTCTAGCTTGCGCCAGGGCTTCCTCAAGAGTGGCATATTGTTGCAGCTGCAATAGCATGGAGATCGATCTCAAACAACTTTTTGAGAACATTTGGGTCAGGTCGGACATGGGAGGGAGGTAGGGCAGCTTTGAAAGCAACGTCCTCCATCGATTCCCATAGGCCACCATGGTTTCTTCCTCATACTGCCTGAGGCTAGCTAGGTCGCTTAGTGATGCCTTTTTCTTGGTGTTGAAGGTGAAGCATTCGAGGAACGCATCCACTAGCTGATCCAAGTTACTGATGCTATGTTTTGGCAATTGAGTGAACCAATCCGAGGTAGGGCCTACGAACGTGGTTATAAATGTTCTTAGCAACAAAGCATCATTGTCCTGAATGCCAAAGCATTGGCTCAAGAATCTAGTCACATGCTCTTGGGCATCCTCCTCCCCTCTAAAGAGTGCCAACTGGGGCAGTTTAAAGTGTTCAGGGTAAGGGGGTGCCGACACTGATGGATGCACAGGGTGACTACGGAGTTGGCGTAAAGTGGGCTTTTGGGGCCCAGAAGTCTTGGTCTCCATAGACTCTAAGCGCTCTAGCAACGCTTTATATGCATCGAAAGATTTGATCTCTTCCTCCTTGGTTTGCTCCTATTGTGGGTTACGGGGAACTTGAGGCCTATAGAGGGGTAGCCGAATAGCATCCCCTCTACCTTGGTAGGGCATTTCAGCCCACTCTTCTTCTTGCTCATACTCCTCATAAGCTTCTTGAGGAGTTCTTGGGTGAGACCTATGAACATGGGTGGGTGCCCATGGAGGGTGCCCATCATTGTTCCTAGGAGTGGCCTCCCGCTCAGGTCTAGGAGGTCTTGGAGGTAGTATTTGATAAGGTCTTGGAGGCTTGTATTGCACTAAGGGGTTATGCCTTTCTACCCTCTATGTTTGAGGGGTTGGAACCCTCTCAGGCATAGTGTTGTGGAGCAGCTCATCTGTTTGGCATCGGATGCGCTCTTTGCTAAGGTGATATAGATGCTCTAACTATTGTTGGTCTTGCCTGAGCTGCATGATTTGCGCTTGGTGGGTGGCATGTTTGGAAAATGCCAAGTCAATTTGTTCCATCGTCTTGTGTTTAGGAAGCCTAGATGCCTCTCCTATATGTCTATCTCGGTCATGGTGATCCGAGATCCCTATGGGTTGCTTTCCTCTATCGAGGTTAGCGGCATTCACCCGAGGCTCTGGCCTTAGTGGGTGATCCTGATACATAGCAGGTGTGGAGGCACATTGCTCCCATGTTGTGTATTGCTCTTGAGGAATGTAGTGGTCTTCCTCGTACTCCCTTTCGTATGTGTGAAAGGGGCGGGCAGAATTGGCTTGCCCTGTCTGAAGAGCCTTGTGCTCTGGATTTGGCCTAGTGTTTTTGATAGTAATAAGGGGTAAAGGAGGGATGACGAAATCATGTGGCCCCTCTTTATGGACCCTATGTTGCTCTAGCGCTTCCTCGCATGGTGGCCACTCATAACGAGCATCTAAGGGAGCCCTCCCATCTATGTTGAGTGCCACGTGTATGGCCTCCTCCTGAAAGGGTCTATGCTGAGTGGGAGTGCCCCTCAAAGGGGTGCCTCCATAGTCCCATTCTATAATGGCATGATGTGGACTATCTTGTGGATCAGGCCGCCAAGGCGGTATGACCAAGTCCTCAGGACTATATCGGAGGTGACTTGTCCCCCTTTGTACACTTTCTGTAGCTCCTGCCCGTGATTGGGCTCGACTACGGGTGTACACCATGTTGATGTTTACCTAAATATGTGTACATTTTTATCTTCTTTAGGATTTCTTATGCTACACTAAACAAAAGGGAAACACACAATCAAAGCAATGATTATCTTGTTTATGGATTAAAAGTGTGCCCTAAATCTGGTTCAGTGTGTTTTGATGTTTGTTTTGAGAACCTTGTAAAGAAATTTTTGTATATGCAATATGAGGGCTCTTATATCTCCCAAAAATGGTCGCCCCTTCAATATACCACTGCCAGGCCATTATACCGAACCTCTCTATATACCCGCCCTTACGTGAGGGAGACTATAGGTACGTGAGAGCAGAACAATACGTGGAACATAGGCGGTACGGAAGGGGAATCACTCTATTTATGACACCTACCATAGAAGACTTATCCTCATGCATTGGGAATCACCCCAGCTACACTTGGTCAGCTTTCATCAGGATTTACGTCTAGCAACAGTCGTGATCGGGGTTATGTATGCAATATTTCAAGCCAAGGTGGTGATGAAATCCACCGTTGGTCTTGATCAAGGGTTGGGGTTTTACGACCAACTCCTTGGTGTTCAGATTATCTCGTGATGTGTGAGGTTCTTTTTATTTTGCATAAATGAAGAAAATAGGCATTAAAACTCTCCTATGCAAGCAAATAACCAGAAAATAGAAAACAGAAAGCTGAAAATGACAGAAGGTGTTTAGGACCCCTACCTCTTCTCTGCCCAAATCGGATGCCTCTGAATTTCTGCCCTGAAATTGCATAGAGAGCTATTCATCCCGGGGTGAGATGAATAATAGATCTGTATTCATCCTAGGGTGAGACGAATTCCTATTCGTCTCAGGGTGGCACGAATTCCAGCTCTGTATTCATTACAGGATGGAACGAGCAGCAGTCCAGTGCTTGAAAGATTGATACCTGTAAGCAAAAACACACAACTTTTGATCAAAAATTTAATCTTAAAATCAAGGGACAGAGGTCCCACCATGATCGCCACTGAAAGCACGAGGATACGAAAACAAAAAGGAAATGCCAAGTGCGATGTATGCAAAAGCGAAACGTAACGCTAAGTCCTACGAACTGAAACACATGAAAGGAGAGAAACGTAAACCAATTGAAACAAGATAGAAATCAAATTTCGAATACAACCCTTTTTATTAATTTTCTTTAAAATCATGTTACAATACGTCTCCTCCATTTTGGGGACTAGGAGCGTTAAGTAGAGCTCTATTACACCACGGATTGATACGCTTTCTTCCGCATGCCCACATGTAAAATGGGTGGACCAAACATCATCACCACTTGCATGAATATGTATTTGATTCCTTGCTGCTCCTCTAGTGTCGAGATCCTACATTCAGAGAAACAGAAAAGGATTAGTAGCACCTGCGGATGGAGAGAAACATGCGATCCCCAAGGCCTACGGTCAGTGTATGCATAAAATGATTAAAATGATAACTAAAACATATCAGAATGAGCTAAAAATTTGATAGAAGCAATAAAAAATTACCAAGAAGCCACTACAAAAGGAACAGTCCAGAAATCTTACACATATTTCTAATCGCTCCGGGGTGGGACGATTAGGACTGTCATAACCTGTCCGAAAGCCACCTCTCAAATGTCTAGTCTCGAGGCCTCCAAATCACCTACAAAGTTGGGGTTAGGTAAAACGGGGTATTTTGGGATGACCCAGATGGTCATATTTTTCCAATTCAGCCTCTATCACCCATAATATGATGATGCTATCTACGTGTTAGTGAAAGCGGGAAATAATAAAAGCATGATCAAAACTTGTCAGAATCACATGAAATTTAAATGACAACATATGTAAACAACCTAGAATCAGATGCAAAAGAAAAATCAAGGAAATCTACCACAGATTTCTAATCACTCCGGGGTGGGGCGATTAGAACTACGATAGTGTGGGGGGCACCCGGGGGCAGGACGCCCACCGTTTGGGACTCTGTTTTAGCACCAATCCACTTGGGATGGGTCCAAAACCTCTTATGGGGTTGTGTCAGAAAATTTGGTAGGATATTGTGGCCAAATGTTTGGGTTTGGGTCCGGATTGTGCTTCCAATAATCACCCAATAACCTCCCTTCCAAGAGAGAGATCAAGGATGTAAAAGCACAAACGATGGGTGAGGATATAATTTGGCAGCACTTCATTGCTCCAAAAGCTCCTCTCTATTCTCCTTTTTGGGGTGAGAAGACTCACCAATTTATAGACCTAGGGTCTCTCTCTTTGAATGCGCATGCGAGGGTGCCACTTGAGTTGCTTGTCCTATTTTGAGAGAAAATATTATTTCCTGATTTAGAGTCTCCTTGCATGAGGCCTCCAAAAATCAAGGCATGCATGACTGAAGTCTCTCTCTCTGATTTGAAGTCATTCCTCGTAATTGCATGTCCTGAAGTTGCAGTTAAGTGGCGGACCTATCGAGGTTTGACTTTTTGCCAGTCAAACCTGCTATTCGCCCCACCCTGGAGCGAATGCTGCTAATCGTCCCTGGGTGAGATGAATACCAGTTTGTAATCATCCCAGGGTGGGACGAGTAGGGAGCAAAGTGCCAAAAAGGTGCCAAATTGACCTCTGACCTTCCAAACTATTGTGGGAGTGGTTAGGACCACTGTTTAACCTCTGGGGGCTGCCCTAGGGGCTATGTATGTCAATTCGATCAGTGCTTGTCGTCACATAATCGGATTGGTGCTATTTTGGTGTCTACACATATGATTCATATGAGTGAGGGACAATGGTAGCAAATCATGCCAACACAACCTATTTCTAGTGAAGCTTGATAGTGGTCATGTGGGCCCTACAACCTAGACGACAATGGTCGTGTGGGCCCTACGACCTAGATGAAATAGCTAACCTTAAGCTAGACTAACCTGTGGCCTATAACATGGATCGAGGGTCACCTAGTGTGTACAAAAGCCAACCGTAGAGGACCTACGATGATGTGGCCTAAAACCTACTAGGATGGACTAGCATGGTGATCTGCTAGATTGGACCAGACCCTGGACCTTTGGACTAGGCAAACCACATATTGGTCACCTAGCCACTCTTGACTATCAGCTAAGACCTAGGTGACGTGGACCATTTACATGAGAACCTAGATAAACTACCTTGATACCTACCACTCTGATGTAGACCTACCTACACAAACAACTATGGACAGTCCTAAGCGAACAAAAATGGTGGACTAGGTGCAGTCGTTGACAGACACGCAAGGAGGACATTGCGATAAGGTGGACTACTGGGACAAGACTCTAAGGAATGACCCTAACAATTGAAGTGGTTGTACGATCGGGAAACTATGCTGATGTAGACTACGTAATCAATTGCATGGTAGTAGGGCAAAATAAGGAGTAGTGGATGGCTGACCACCGTATGGTGGTCAATAAGGTATTCAAGTGTTTTTCATTTTAAATACCTTTATTGTTCCCTATGTCCTAATGTGGAACTAAAGAAAAATATTTTGAGTTTTATTGGTGCTAGTATCCATTACCTGTGCCATACGCACATCAACTTCGATGATAGCAAATTGTAGTCTGCATAGATCTATGAATGCACCAGCACAAGCGCTCCTATAGATAATCGTATGTAGATGCTATATACAAAGGACATTGTAGCATTGATTCTATGAGAGGGGCATTGATTTTTGCCATCGTTATAATTTTAAACAACCATTACGTGGAAGCAGACTCGTCAAAATTTTCCTGTTGGTTGTGGAATTTTTTGAGTCTATCCATGGAAAATATTCCAGTAGGTGACAACGATCAGGTTTGACGTGTTTTGTAGCTACATCAGTGGTTGTTTTGCCTTCCCATATTTGTTGCTGAAAGAACACCATTTGTAGTCACCTTGTGGATAATTTGATCCACCTTGACATGAAAATTCTTTGGATGACATAAAGTCCTCGTAGCACCACCTCTAAATGCTTGTAGATCGATCCTACATGCCGGTGGTTTGGATTACAAGTTAAAAATTACTGCGCTAAGGATTCGATTACAGGTGGTTTGGTGGCTATCGCAACACAAAAATTGTAGAACAATCCATGAATGTTGCACTCCAGACAAACAGAGTAGTGATGGGGGAGAAATAAGAGAAAGCTCTTCCATTTTTTGTTCCATCGGCTCACGTAGCCAAGGTGGTTGATTGCCCGATGCAAGGGCACTGTTGCTGTGGAGACTCGGTTTTAAATCCCATCGGGGCATCAAAGGTAAAATAATTTTTGACAGCCAACATTGCTCCTATAATTTTTGTAAAATAATTTTTGTCATTTTTTTTGAAAGTTGTTGCAAAAAATTGCTTGACAATATTTTTTTTGCAAAAGTTGCTTGACAACTTTTTTTTGTAAAAGTTGCTTGACAACATTTTTTTTGCAAAAGTTGCTTGATAATTTTTTGCCAAAGTTGCTTCATAATTTGATAATGCTCCAAAATTTTTTGATCATGGATTAAGAGGCTCAAATTGTGGGGCCATTTACCTAGGGGGGCAAACTTGAACTTTGCCTAAGAGGCAATATTTATACAAGCCTTCAAGGATTTATAGGTTGCAATATTTTGCACTACAAGGGGATACATTTTTTCTCCACCATCATTTTACAACAAAAGGTGGGATAACACTTTATTTCCTACCTCACATTGTAAAGCTTTGTAGGCTTCATAGTTGCATTTTTTTTGCACTAAGGGGGGATCGTTATTTTTCTCCTCACATAATTTTTTGCTAAAAAGGGAGGACAACTTAAAAAGGGTGCATTTTCGGTAGAGACCGACACCTTAGTCAAACTTCTTGCAAATTCTATCAAAGCATATTTTGTAACAAGGGAGGAAGACTTATAAGGGTGCATTTTTGACAGTGATCGACACCTTAGTCAAATTATTTTTGCAAAATTTTATTGTAAAAAGTGTATTTTTTGCAGCGACTAACACCTTACAAATGGGCAGATCAAAGAAAAAACAAACCCCAAAGCAAACTAATGATGTTAAAAAATTAGTTAAAATCCTTATTTTCCACCAGATATGGATGGGCCAAATTTTTATGAGGAGGGCACATTTCTCACACTAACTAGTGGTTTAGTTGACCTACTCAAAGATTCTAAGTCTTGTAAAGACCTTCAGACAAATGGTGCTTGATTCACTATTGGCGTTATAAGGGGCATATACATGTCATTGGTTGCACTTGACCTTGCCCAACGTAAAGTGAAATTGGACATAAGTGAGGAAAAAGAGGTCCTAATGGTTGATGCTTGTTGTGACACAAGTGACCTTTAGCCCATTATGGCGAATGCTTGTTGTGACAAGAGTGACCTTCAAACCATTGTGGAAAATGCTTGTTGTGATATATGCGACCTTATACCTTTAATGGTAGATATCAGTTGTAGCATAGGTGATCTCATTTCAAAAGCAGACTTTGCTTGCGACACTAGTGACTTAAAAACTAAAACTCCTCAAAAAGAGATCCATAATCTCATCAATAATGACGAATATCACATTGTTAAAAGCATTGATGAAGATGATGAAATTGGGTGTTTTGAAAAACACACCAAAGGAGTTGGTTCCAAATTGATGAAGAAAATGAGATTCAATGGTGAGAGATTACGTAAACAGGAACAAGGCATTAAAACTCCAATAATGCTAAATGTCAAGCCAAAGAATGAAGACCTTGGCTATTCTGGACATGCAAGTACCAGTGATACCATGTTTGTAAAACCTAAATATCCTACAACTCCTAAAAAGTATTGTTGTAGTCATTGTGGTCGAACATGACATGCAACAACTAGTTGTTGAAAATTACATCCTTATGACTCATGTGGATGTATAAATCACTCTTCTTCCAGTTGTTGGTACAAAGTGAAAATGGTCAACAAGGTTCATATAGATTGTGGATGGATAGATCTCACACAATGGACCATGATGAAAGAAATGTTGTATGGCTTCTACCAAAAAGGTAAAATCTATGGTAGAACCCGAGGCAAATCTAGTGATAGACCAAGTGGCAATCCTAGAGACAATGCCCCAGAGACAGATCTAAAGATAGACCCAAAGATAAAGTTCTAGAGGCAGATCTACAGGCAGATCCAGAGGCAATGATCTAGAGGTAGATTCACAGGCAGATCCCGAGATAGACCCAACAATACAAATACAGAGGTACACTTAGAGCTAGATCCAGAGCCATGAGCCAGAGCCAAAGCCAAAGACAAAGCAAGAGCCAACATTCTTTCATTTATCTTCTTCTTCATTGTATTAGGACAGTTATATTATTACCCAAAAAATGTAATAAGGGGGGATGTTAGAGTAATTATCCCATTACTTAGATAATTACCATAGGTTAGATTATTTCTTTATCTACCTAGGTTAGTAGTTTGTTAGCGAATCTTATTTTGTTAGTGTATATTATTAGGTTGTTAGACCTAACTTATCCTATGTTATTTCGAGTTCTAAGTTGTTCTTTGATTCGATAACTACGGGTTAGTTTAAAGCTTGAATTGTCTTATTTATTTTCTATTTTTTCAATGGAATAATTAATTCATTTGCCATTCTAATATAGAAAAGCTAGAGTCTTTCCATGGATACCCTTTTTAGCATGGATCCTGACAAGGCTCCTAGTCTAGACGATTTCTCATCATGTTTTTACCAAGTTTTTTGGGATATTTTTGGTGCAGATGTCATCACTGCCATTAGGGAGTTTTAAAATTCTAATCCCATTCCCAGGGGTTTTAATTCAATGTTTATAGATTTGATACCCAAAGGCCCCAATCCTAAGACCATGGCTGATTTTAGGTCGGTTAGCTTGTGTAATGTATCCTATAAAATACTATCCAAAGTCTTAGCTAACCGCTTGAAGAAGGTCTTGCTTGTTATCATTGATCCAAGTCAGGGAAGTTCGATTTAGGGGAGATCAATCTTAGATGGAGTTATCACAGTTCATGAGGCTCTCCATACGGATGCCCAGACTAAGAAGGCAATCATGGCCTTAAATCTAGATATTTTTTTTTGGTAGATAAGATACTATAACATTAATACCGGGTTTTATAGGTTGACCCAAAACCTTTTACAAAAATCAGCCCGAGGTTGTTGATGAATATGTCCTTACTAAGGATCCTATTTATGTAAAATCTACATGTCACCAAATCTATTACATCCGATAAGGCACATAGCCTGTTATCAAAAAGAAACTTACCATACAACATTTTGGGTATATCCTGAGAAAACACACATGCATCATAATTACAAAAAAAGAAACAGACACAGATCCCTTCCTTGAAATAGTGGAGAAACAAAAAGCTGCAGACACACATAGTAGAGTACTGAAAAAATCTCCCACAAGCTCTGTATTGACAGTTACTCTTAATAATTCTTTGGTAATTGCTTTATTCTGTATATGACATGCTTTGGGACCACATCCTGTCTTGGCCAATCAGCCTTGGAGAAGTGAACCTGCTGGGTAGATATGAACAAAGCTTTTGATAGGATAAATTGGGATTTCTTGGAGGTAGTTTTAGTAAAATTTGGTTTCCACACTCAATGGGTCAAGCTGGTCAGAGAATGTATTTCGAAGGCCTGGTTTTTAGTCTTGGTAAATGGGTCTACAACAAGATTTTTTCAAAGTAAACAAGGACTGAGACAAGGAGATCCCATTAGTCCCATGTTTTTCATCATTGTAGTAGAAGCCTTAGGAAGAACTATCAAGGCAGCGACAACAGATGGACTTATATCAGGCATAAAGGCAAATTTGTTAATAGCCCCAGTGACCCATCAGTAATTTATTGATGACACACTATTACTTACGTTGGCTTCAGTGGTTGAGGCAAGAAGGATTAGACACATCCTTAAGATGTATGAGGAGGTGGCCAAACATAAAGTGAATTTTAATAGGAACAAGCTATATTTTATAAATACCCCCATTACCAGGCAAAACAACATTTCTAGAATTATATAATGCTAGATTGCATTCCTTCCTACCTCCTACTTAGGCCTTCCCCTTTTCTATGGGAAACAGGAAGGGTCAATGTGGAATATTGTGCTAGAGAGGATCCAAAAAAAGCTAGCAAGCTGGAAAGGACATTTATTATCTCAAGAGGGCAAAGCAGTCTTAACAATGGCCTCCCTACAAAGTATACCTGTATATTTCTTATCGGTTTTCAAAGCTCCAAGCAAGGTGTATCATAAAATCGAGCAATTTCAAAAGAACTTTTTTTGGTCAGGGACCGAGGATAAAAAAAGGATCCATTTGGTAGGGTGGAATAAGGTTTGCAAACCTAAGGTACAGGGGGGGCTAGGACTGAGGAGAGTTGCTAATCTCAACATAGCTCTGCTAACCAAACAAGCATGGCGACTATTAACCAAGGTCGAAAATGAATGGACGACCATATTTAGGAGGAAATACCTCCAAGGATCGAATTTCCTCAATGATAATCTAGTGAGTAGGGGGTCAGATTTATGGAAGGCAATCCTAAAAAGTAGAGATCTAGTCAAGAGAGGGATTAGATGGATCCTTGGGAATGGGTAAATGATAAAATTTTGGAAGGACCGATGGGCGAGAGCTGAGGAATTATCCCAGAATCCCTAATTGGCTAGGATCCAAGAACACATGGAGCAATAGATTGGTCAAAGGGTGGATGATTACATATGGCAAGATATGAAGACCCCTAGGTGGAAATACATTAGAGTACAGGGTTTTGATGTTGAGTCCGAAGAACTTCATAATATTTTAACACAACAAATTCTTCCCTCTGGAGAAGATGAGGATCACATTGCTTGGGCCGAGACTGAAAGTGGATATTTTATGGTCAAATCCGCCTATAACTTGCTCTTCAACAATGAAGACCAATAATTTCAATCTAATTTGGTCTGGATCAAGGGTTTAATCCCTAAAATATCTTTTTTCTCATGGCTGGTGATCCAAGGAAAAATTCTTACCATGGATAATATGTTGACCAAAGGTATGGTTATTGCTAACCATTGTCATATGTGCAGGGCTAGGTGGGAGTCAACCCAACATTTGTTCCTAGAGTGTCCGATGGTAGCGTCCATCCTTGATGAACTTTTCCAAGCTTTTAGGATCTCGTGGGTCAAGCCGAATTTAGTTTCTAAACTGTTCCAACAATGGCCTCAACCCTTTGTTAGTATGAAACTTAAGTACCTTTGGAAAATCTATTGGCACCATTTCCTGTGGTAGATATGGTTAGAAAGGAATCACAAAGCTTTTAAGGACACCAGTCATAGCCTTAAAATAATCCTAAATAAAATCCTTACCTTTGTGAAAGAAAACATTAGTATCCTTGCTGAGGAGAACCGTATAATCCCTTCCCAGGAAAAAAAAATTGCTTTAGCCTTAGGTATTGAGGAAAAGCCTTTCATCCCTCTATCCAATCCCATAAATGGGGTCTCTTGGGAGCCACCCCCTAGGGGTTTGTTCAAATTGAACTTTGATGGTGCAGCTAAGGAGAACCCAGGAAGAGCAGGAGCTAGAGGAGTAATTAAAGATCATCAAGGAAACCTGGTTAAGGCCTTCACTAAACCATTGGGAATTAGAACTAATAATGAGGCAGAAGCTAGAGCCCTTTTGAGAGGGTTAAAAGTTGCCTAGGAGACTCATGGAAATTTGATGATTGAAGGTGATTCCATGAATATCATCAACCTGCTAACCAATGGCAGAAAACCTCCATGGAGGATTGAGGTCATCATATGTGAGGTAAGGATCCTTTTTGCGGTAAGACAAAACATGAGGATTCACCATGTGTTTCGTGACGCCAACAAAGCGGATAATAAATTAGCCAATGTGGGTATTGATGTGGGAAGTTTGATTATGTGGACACAAGGGGTACCACGTGAAGTGGAAGATATTCTTAGACATGAAAAGCACACTGTTGATTAAGGAGAAATGTGGAAGGGTGCTTTTTCCCCAAGTTTTTTGTGATAAGCATAGAGTTTTTCTCTAAGTCAACTCAAACGACTATCGCTGTAAGTAATGTTAATTGTCATGTTGAACTGTCTTTCTGTAGTAAGTGTAAGGTGTTGTAGGATAACCAACATAATTTTTAAAAAGAATGTTCTAAGGATGACTATGATCCACAATCTCAGCATAAAGCTAGATTTTGTATTAGGTTTTGGGTTAACCTACAAAACCCGGTAATTAGTGATGACTTTTATTTACCAAAAAAAGAATAACCAGTGAATACTAGGAATCAACTATATTAATTGGTGATTCAACTTTGAAATAGTTGATCATTCAGGGCCATAGCCAACCCTTGATATTGATAGAGGATATAGGGACATTCAATGTCACCTTGACATTGATAGAGATTTTAGGGATATTGAACATCACCTTGACATTGATAGAAGATACAGGGACATTCAATGTCACCTTGACATTGATAGAGATTTTAGGGACATTCAACATCACCTTGATATTGATAGAAGATACAGGGACATTCAATGTCACCTTGACATTGATAGAGATTTTAGGGACATTCAAAGTCACCTTGATAATAGTAAAGTTTTGAGATTAATATATTAAGCAACAAAAAGAAGATTTAGGTCACAAAGAGATTGACCTTGACATTGGTCCAAGAAGCCAATATAGAAAAGATAGTAGCAATAGAATGAGAAGCATTCAAAGCTTTCTAAGAAAATATAGCAATAGATTGAGAAGCATTCAGAGCTTCCTAAGAGAAGATAGTTGTAGTGGATTGAGAAGCATTCAAAGCTTCCTAAGATAAAGAGAGCAGAACAAAAGATATTAGAAGTCAAGAATATCATTCTTGAAGAAGGATAAAGAAGCACATAGATTACTTTATATTGCTTCAAATATTAGATTGAGAATATCATTGTTGAAGAAGGATAAAGAAGCACCTAGCTTACTTTATATTGCTTCAAGCATTGGATATACAATGGATAAGAGCTATAAGTTTTTAAGAAGATTCAGATATTGACATAGAGGAAAAAATTGAAGAATAGAGACCTTTCAAAGAAAGAGGTCCATATAGAGAATTGAGGCCCTTATAAGTGGAAATAAAAGAGGCTCTTATACATAAAAAGAGAAGCCCTTTATAGAGTAGAAAAAGAGGTTTGGATACAAAGAAGAATTTAAGGGGCTTGAGGTCTAATAGATAGAGGTCTGTAAGCAAACATACAGTGAAAAGAAAGGGCCAAGACATATTCAGAGAATAACATAAAAGAGGCCCAAGATATATTTAGTATATAGGAGAGCTTGAGACATATTCATAGAAAAGAAGAGGTTTGAGATATATTCAGAGAATAGAGTACATAGAGGCTAAATATAGAAGATATTTTAAGGGTCATGTTGAAAGAATAAGGTAGCCTATATTGATTAAAAGGAAAGCAAATATGTTTACTATAGAAGAGACATTTATAGGTCTTAGAGCAAAACCAAGGAGTAAGAGATAAAGTCTTAGAGCAAAGCAACAATGTTACATGCAAAGCAACAAGATGTTAAGCTAAGCAAAGAGAATAAGTTTTATAGAGTTATCAAACATTGATTATATCCAAGACCTACAATAAAAACATCAATCAAAAGCATTCACTAGAAGCATCAAAGTTGAAGCATTGAAGAGCCAAAATTAAAATATTGTTGCAGAGCCAAAGTTGAAGCATTGAAGAGCCAAAGTAGGAACATTATTGTAGAGTTGAAGCCAAAGTGATAAAGCTAGAATGTTGATGTAGAGGGAAGCCAAAGTGCTGAAGAGCCAAAGCTAGAATGTTGATGCAAAGAGAAACTGAAGCATTGAATAGAAGTCATAACATTGAAGCCAAGGAAAATAAATATGTTGGAGCACTACATTGGAAGGCTACAGGTAGAGTGTTACAAATGCACCTAGTTGGTAGGTGAGCAAATATTGACCAATAAAGTTGATATAATGCCTAAGCATTAACATTGCATTTTAGAATCTAAGTAGTAACATGGAAGGAAAGCAAAGTTTAGACAATGCCATTTGAGGGGAGGTTATATGCCTAAGGAAGAAGTGTTATAACATAGGTGTAATATTAGACCTTCACTTGCATGTTTACTTACAAGTGTAAGTTTATGAACAACATTTGAGAAGTTTGAAAGGAGGTGAGAACAAGTTAGAAGCAAGCACATAAGACACTCGAAGTGGAGTGACCAATTCATACGTGCACAACAACAAGAAGAAGGTTGGTTGGAATAATTTGGGGTTTTATTATATTTGAAGTTTAATTTTGGAAACTAGGAGAGATAAGGTTAATTTTGAAAAGTAGAGGAGATAAAGTTAATTTAAAGTTTAAATTTGAAAAGTAAGAGAGATAAGTTTTTATTTGAAGTTTTAAAGTTTTTTATAGTTGTTATTTGTAGTGATAAGTAGGGTTAATTAAGTTTCTTTGTACTTTATTAGGTTGGAGTGATAAGGACTTCAACTAGTTTATTTGATTGTTAAAAGTTTTTAAGTTTGAAGTTTTGAAGAATATTTAATTTATTTTTTGAGAAATTTATAAATTGAAAAGTTTTTTGAGTTTTGTGCAAATATAAATATTTTGGAGATAAAAGGTTTTTCAACACCAAAATTTAGGAAAACATAAATTTGTAAAATTACATATTAGTTTCTAAAACTAGGGAGACATAAGGTTTACTACTTCATAGGAATTAAATTAGAAACTTTGAATCATTTAAACCTAGGGAGATATAAGGTTGTCTACTTCAAAAGTTTGCATATCATGGAAGAAATTATTAAAATTGCATTCAAGGAGGATAGTGAAGAAATAATGAACAAGTTAAAGTTTTATTTTCAAAAGATGATAGATGATCTTGATAAAAAAGAAGAATCATTAAATATTTTTGAGGATCCAACATTAAGTCTTGTTACTACAAAATCAGAAACTATTAAAACCATTGAAGATTATCATCATCTTCAACTTATCTATATGGAAAATAAGAAGAGTAGCTTTGGAAGTACATAAATGGTTATGTTATTTTACCAAGAAGATATATGAACTTGAAACTCTAGAAAGGATGAATAAAGCAATAAAAATATGTTCAAGATGCATTTATTGTAATAGAATTGGTCATGAAAAAGCAAATTGTTGGAGTCTTCATCCATGTAAATATTATGGAAGAAAATCTCATTCTTCTATTTTTTGTTGGTACAAGGACAAATATTGTAGAAGATTTGAAAGAGCATTATTGTTTAGATTAGACTATTTTTTTCATATACTTGTTTTTTAAGCATCTTCTAACAATGGATCCAAGTGCACAATTTCTAAAATACAAGAAGAGAAAACATTCAAAAAACAAGAAAAAGAAAAATGGATCAAATATTTTCTAAACTTATCTTACAAAGTAGGTATATTTCATAGTCAATCTAAGTGCAAAGGCAAAGGAAATATTCTTATGTGAGAATCTGATGACAATGAGAGAGTTCAATAAGTTTATAATCTTGAACCTACAAATATTGAAGAACATGAAGTTTGATCCAAAGAAACTAAAGATGAACCTGATGGAGCTCAAGCAAAAGATCACATGCATTGCAAGGTCACTTGAAGAATGAACATGAAGATGAAGACCATGATTGAAGACTAAAGTCTTCAATAACAAAATAATGTAATACAGAGGGGGTGTTGGAGTATATTACATTATTTGGTACATACTAATGTATCCCCATGGTACCTTCATGGTACATATGTAAATAATAGATTAGGGTTGAGTCATAGTTTAGAGTGTGAGTTATATTTCCCCTTTATGTAAGTGTGAATGTGCAGGAAATGCACAAGTGTCATGTAAAGTTGTAGTGTGCAAGAAATGCAAAAGTGTCATGTGAGTTAGAGTGCAAGTGTAAGTTGAGTCTATGTGCACAAGTGTCTTGTATGTATGAGAACAATATGTAATGTAAAAATGTGCACAAGTGTCTTAGATTAAAGTGTGCAAGTTATAGAAGTGCAAGAGTCATGTATAGGTGTGCATATATTGTAGAGTCAAGTGTTCATCAAGTATGCGAGTGTCAAGTAGATAAGCCAAGAGTCATGAGACTTGGCATATGGAAAGGAACAATCAAGTATCTAAAGAGTCACTCTACTATGGCTATATTATGGAGAAAATACTCCATAAGGAAATGATAATTACAATACAAAGAAAAGAGAAAGTCACTATCATATTTGTAAGAGAAAGAGGAGTAATAAAGATTGCATACATTTTGAGCAATTAATATTGTAAGTTATATTACATGCTTAGTACTTGTTGATTAAGGCTATTTACATTCATATTGCTGCATATTATTGAATGTTATTTGGTATATTATAAGCCTTCTATTACATATTAATTTGCTCATATTATTCTACTCTTACCATTATCTTGACCTTATTATATTGTGGCTATATTATATTTGATCCTGTGATATTAACCTATGATATTTGTGGTAGTATTAAGGCTTGAAAAGCCATCATTTCCCTCTTGTATTTTAGAAATTGAACACTTTGCTTTATTGTTAGAAGATGCTTCAGAAATAAGTTTTTGAAAAATATTGCCTAATCTGAACAATAGTGCCCTTTCAAATCTTCTACAATACTTTTCATTGTACCAACAAAATGCTAGAGAATGAGATTTTCTTCCACAATATTTATATGGATAAAGATTCTAGCAATTAGCTTTTTCATGACCAATTCTATTACAATAGATGCATCTTGAATATATCTTCTTCGATTTATCCATCCTTGTTAGTGCTTCAAGTTCTTGTCTTCTTGATAAAGCAACATAACCATTTATGTACAACTAAGGCTACTCTTTCTTTATTTTCATTATAAATAAGTTGTAAAATTTTATAATCTATGACATTCTAAGTAGTTGTAGATTCTATGATAGAATCTATTTTGGATAAGCTACTAGAATGAGATTTAGTAGTAACAAGATCTAATTTTGAGCTCTCATGAGTACTTAGTAATCTTGTTAATTTCTTATTTTTATCAAGATCATCTACCAAATTTTGAAAATAAATCTTTAACTTGTTCACTATTTCTTTACTATCTTCATTGAATGTATTTCTAATAATTTCATCCATAGTATGAATCAATTTAATTTCCTTTGAAGTAGACAACCTTATAACTCCTAGGTTTAAACTTAAATAAACTTCATTTATAACTCTTAGTCAAAGAACCTTATAACTCCAAAACCCTAAATAATAATAAATATTCTAACCTTAAAATACCTCCTTATGTGATGCAATTTAATCATTGGTTTGCTCGCTCATGTTCTTGCTTCATTGCTTAAGTGGATTTCTTTTCAAATGTGACAAGCAATAATTATTATCAATGTGGATGATTGCATGCCCCAATAAGAAATTTTAAGAAGCATTTTACCTTCCTCTATTGTAACATCTAAAATGTTACTCCAAAATAATAGCTCAAACATTGATTCACTTGCCTACTCAATATACTTTAATGCAAAGTAATTCTTTCTTGTTGCTATCTGTTGTGGCATTTAATGCTTTGCCTTCCTCACTTTGTTGGTTGCTCGCTAGTTGCTTTGACTTCTTCACTTGTTGATTGTTTTGACTTTCTTACTTGTTGGTTGCTTTGAATTCCTTACTTGTTGGTTGCTTTGAATTCCTTACTTGCTAGTTGCTTCTATGCTTACAGTTTTCTACACCCATAATATTGCTCTGGTGCTTCTTAGACTTAGGTGCAAAATATGTGACTTCTACATTTTTGCTTGAAACCTTAGTTTATTTACTCAATGATGCTATATGTTGTTATGCTTTTACATTCTACTGGTTGTCCACTTATGACACTACTATTATGGCACCTTCATTGCTATAACACTTCTCTATTTGCTATGGCACCTTTATCTTGTTATTGCTATAACATTGTGCTATTTGCTATTGCACTTGATGTTGCTATAATACTGTGCTACTTGCTATTGCTATAACAATATAACAACAAATTCCTCTTTATATGTGCTCTTCCCTATTATCGTAGCTCTTATGAACCTCCTTTTCTCTACTATTTTGTATGCTCATCCTTTTTTTTGCTATGTTGTATGCTTGACCTAATGTACATCCTTCTTTACTATGTTGTATGTTCATTCTCTTTTCCTTTGTGATATACCCAAATAGCTATTATATCTGCTTCTCTCTACAATATTAGAATATAGATATTTTCTTTACCTTCTTGGCTTCTTGAGCCAAATCTCTATGAAACTCTTTTATGCTTATTTATCTCTATGGGACCTCTTTCTCTATAAGACCTCTTTCTCTTTTTATATATGTTGGAATCTTTATTTTATCTATGATGACCTCTTTCTATTCTTGTATATTGACCTCTTAGGCCTATGTCAAGGTCAATATGACACTAATCTTCTTAAATTCTATATTTCTTAGGAAGCTTTAAATGATTCTCAATCCATTGCTTTCTTTTATCTTCTTCTATTCTTTACTATTCTATATTTTCTTATCTCTACACTTAGAAGCTGAAATTCTTCTCTATTTGTTGTAGGAAGCTTCTCAAACTTCTATTGCTACTTGCTTTTCTTATGATATCTAAAAAAATTTCATGCCTTAAGTCATACCTAAGAACCCAATATGATTCTCCTCACTAGAGAATCCAATATATTATCAAGGTGACTTTATTTTTATTAGTAAGAGGGATTTTGAAAGGTTCCCATAATATTTTACAAAGAATTTCTAGTTAGGAACAATTCTCCCAAACATCTGAAACAAAAAGGAGACACCTTCTTCAGAAATGAGAAGAGATAAAAAAATAGACAGAGAAGCCCTCGCAGGTGTAAAAGAGGAAGCCTCAACAAACCAAAAAAAAAGCCCTCATAGGGGCAACATGAGATGGAAAGGAAACCACAAGACATTATAGCTAAAAAAACCACCAGAATTTGTAGAGAGAACACACAATTATTTTCCAGCGCGATCAACATTAGGATGCCCTTCATCGCCCAACAGGTTCCTAAAATTGGCTAAAATTTTGAACTAGAACATGTATTCCTCCATAAGGGCATCTACTCGTGTGTCTAGGGGAGGCAATAGCTAGCTCCAGTGTGTCATCCACCAAGTGAAAAAAATCCCATAGGTGGTAATTAGTGAATGTGATGCGATTACAATATCTCCACATATGGCTTGCAAAGACAATCTCCATGATGAACCACAAGCTCCACATACCTCGAGCATTAATTTAATAAAACTGAATCCTAAGAGAGTTTATAAAAGGAAATAGGTATGGGATTGCCATCAACTAGGGGAGAATGAGAACTTTCATTCCAAATGGTAAAGTTAGGAAAAACAACACCCAGGTTAGCTAGAGTATCAGTAGCTTGGTTTCCTTCCCTAAAGACATGTTGAATGATGACATTAGTGGAAGAGCTCAAAAAAAACTTTACCTCGGATATTAAGTTGGAGATATTCCAAGATGCTAACTGGGTGCCTAGAAGGCTTCTAACAATGTTCATGGAGTCACCTTCAACAATAAGGTTAGGGTAGTTTAGGTTGGAAAGAAGAGACAGGCCTTGGAAAAGGGCTTGAGCTTCAACAAAATAATTGGTTTGGACTCCAATATTTTTTGCAAAGGCCAAAAAGATCTTCCCTAAATGATCTTTGAAGATACCACCTACACCAGCCAACCTCGGGTTGCCTTTGGCTACACCATCAAAATTGTACTTGATCCGTCCCAAAGGTGGAGGAGACCACTTGAAAAGTGATTGATCAACCATTGAAGTGGGAGGGGAAATATTATAGGAAGGGAGTTGGAGGGACTTGGTTAATCGAGCTTCACTCAAGGAATCCAAACACCCATATCCCTAAGCAATAGAGATTTTTTTAGTTGTAGTGTGGATAACTCTAAAAAGAACATAGTTGGAATCATGGATAGAGTTATTGAAAGCTCTAGAATTTCATTCACGCCAAACCTCCCACACCAATGGGAAAGATAAAAGGTCCAAATTTTTTTTTTATTTGTGGAAAACATCCCAGAAGGGATGCCACTTTTGGGTAAGACCCAAGGAGGCAGGGGTATCCATTCCACCAAAATCGCCTAGGACTCGAACCTGGCCTACCACCTTTGACATACTCAAGGAGCAAACAAACACACAAAAACATTTTAAAAAATAAATAACAATAAAAATAATAAAAGAAAATAAAAAACATGCTCCTTGAGTGTGTCAAAAAGAAAACCACAACCAAACACACACACAATAAGATAAAAAAACACGAACCACATAGAAAAACACAAGAACAACATAAAAAACACAAACATGACAAAAAAACAGAACACTACAAAGACAACAAAAAAAAACATGAAAAATAAACACAACCAAAACCTAAAAAATAAAAAAATAAAATAAAAATAAAAATAAAAAACAACCAACAACAAACAATAAATAAAAACAAAAACCATAGAAAACACTCACACATAAAAAGCACGAATTAACACAAACAAACAGAAACACAAGAACAAGAACGACAAAAACACAAGAACAAGAACGACAAAAACACAAGAATAATAACAAAAAACAAAAAAAAATACAAGACAACAAAAAATACAAGAACAACAAAAAACAACACAAAGAACACAAAAACAAAACAAAACAAAAGAACACACACCTTAAAAAACTAAACAAAAAAATAAAAAAGAAAAAAGAAAAAAATTGAACATAACAATGACCTTTCTAGACCAGAAGACTTTTAAGGCAAGAATCAATAGAGGAAACAAAAGAAATAATAGTTTGAGCTAGGGAACTAAAATAACCTGATCGAACCAAAGAGAAGCAAAAATAAAGCAAGAAGAAACTAGGTACCTTCAGAATTGGAGCCATCCAAAGAAATGATAGAAAGAAGAGCTTCCCTTATTTGTGAAGCCCACCATCTAGGAGGGTGGCCATAACAAGTAAGATCACATTTGTCCAAAGCCCAATTAGCTAAAGCATCAACACTCTTGTTTTGATCTCTGACCACATGATTGTAATCAACTTTCAAAAATCCCATCTGGATTAATAGAATCTTCTCAATAATTATTTTTATTCTCCAATTAACCTTATGATTCTTAGGAGTCTTCAAAAGATTAATCATGAGTTGAGAGTCAGACAAAACTAATACCTTTTCCCATCCAACCTTAGTAGCCTCTTGAAGGCCTCTAAGGATACCATACCCCTCAACAAGGTTATTGGAAAGAATACCCAAATTCTTAGCAAAAGTAAAAACCAAGGAGCCATCTGAAAGTATATCAATTCCTCTCGCATTGGATTTTCCAGGGTTCCCTCTAGAGGCTCCATAAGTATTGACTTTTCCAAAATCCTTTGGAGGAGGTTTCTAATTTCTTGTCCTATCCATTTTACAAATACTCACATTCCCTTTAAGTTGGTTGCCCTTAGAATATTTAATCTTCAATCTTTTCATCACTTGATCCCATATTTGGTGGGAGTTTTAGGGGTGATTAAGGAGTTGATGGACTGATTCAACTAAGTTGGCTATGGTATTTTGCCAAATATAGTGAATATCCTTCCTATCTTGATTAAAAATTCGGATGTTCTTTTCATTCCAGATATTCCAAAGAAGAATGGTAGAACCCATCCAAACTAACTGCCTAATAAAATGATCAACACCCTCTTTTTTAGGCCAATCCCTCCAAAGCTGTTCAAAAGCAAAATAATTGGACCACTGTAAGCCAAGTAAAATGGCCATTCTCCTCCATAGCTCAGAGGCTAAAGTACACCCAATAAAAATATGGCTGAGAGTTTCTACATTCTCTTCACACATTTTACATCTAAAAGGGCCATGAAAACCATGCTTCATAAGTTGCTCACCAGTAAGCACCCTATGATGCAATAAAAGCCAAGTAAAGAATATCACCTTAGGCCAAAGATTTTGAGCCCACAACTGAGAAAATATGTTAGAATATTGGTTGGGATTATTATGGCATAAGGTAAAATAACCTTGAGCAACTGAATACTCACCCTTAGTAGTGTTGTTCCATCCAAAACAATATTTTTCATGGGACCAAGAGAAAGATCTCATATGAAGGATGCCTTGGATATCTTGTCTTTTCCTTTCTAGAATTTTAATAGGCTAGTCCTCAATAGGGATCCAATATCTACCAACCTTTGAATTACCAGTATGGTACCGACAGTAATTAGCCACCTTTATCTAGTTAGCTCGGTGAAGCTCCTCCATCCAAGACCTCCAATTGAGAAACTTAGTTATCAAAGGCTTGTAAACATCCCAATAATTTATCCAAAAATTTGCTTTTTGACCATTATGAATGATCCAAAATAAATTTTTCTTTATCAAATCCTCACCAGTCTCAAGAATTTCTAAAATGGTAGAACCTTTCGTAGGAAGTTGATAGCGAACAAGGTCTTTAGGACTTTTGTTCTCAATATTTAGCATGGAGATTATTGGCCCAAAGAGCATTGGGGTTATGCAACATCCTCCAATATAATTTAGCAACTAAAACTTTGTTGTTATTAATAGAAGACCAGAATCCTAACCCCCCTTCATTCTTAGGAAGACATAAAGTGTCCCATTTCACCAAGGCCCATTTTCTTTTCTCCTTAGTACCACTCCAAAGGAATCGATGACTAATTTGATCCAGTTCTTGAAGAACAACCTTTGGGATATTCAACATGAAATAAACATAAATAGGAATAGCTTGAAGGACTGATTTTACCAAGGTGATTCTACCCCTAGAAGAAAGCCACCTATTGGTCCACTTTCCAATTTTATTATTGACTTTGTCCAACAACCAATTCCAATATTTATTTTTCTACCTTTGAATATTGATGGGAATACCTAAATAAGTGATCGAAAGGGAGGTTTTCTTATATATTAATTTATCCAAGACCATGGATTCCTGTTTGGCAGAGTAGTGAAAGAAAATAACTTTAGGTTTGTCTTAATTGATCAACTGCCCAGTAGCCTTAGAAAAACAACTAATGATTTGCTTAATATTAGAAGCTTCCTTAACTGTAGATTTACCTAAAAGAGTAGATTCATCCACAAATTGAAGATGATAGATAGGTCTAGCTCCTGGTCCAAAAGGTTTTGACACAGAAGCTCTTGAAGTGATTTGTCAAGGTGACTTTGAATGTCCTTAAATATCCAAATTTCTCCTGAGTTGATTTCCAATAAATCAATATCCAACTTTATTTTGAGTTGGTTTCCAATATCAATATGTCCAACTTTATCTTCTAATTTGGCTCTTTTTATCAATATAGCTGAGTCCTAATCTTCACTAGTTTTCCTTCAACCTAGTGGAAAGACCCTAGCATTTTCTACTCAATATGATATTTTTAAAAATAGAGTCCAAGTCTCATTACCTTCAAAGTGGACATACTCTAAATCAATTTTATCAAATGTGGACAAAGTCAATTTATAATAGTGACTTCAATAAAATTAACTCTATCAATGTAGACAGAGTTTGATGGTAGCTTTGATACCACTATTGGATTTTTAAGCCTTATACTATCACAAAATATCATAGGCTATCTCAAAATATCACAAAGATCCCAATATAAAATAGCCACAATATTAAAGGTCAAGATAATAATATGACGAGTAGAATAATATAAGAAAATTAATATGTATATCAAGGCTTATATAATAAAGAAAATAACATAGATTTTTCAAGTCGTGAATAACAAAATTGCAAAGTGCAAAGGATTAATATTTTTTCTTGAAAAACATCTCATATTTTAGGAGCCATATCTTTGTGAAGAGTTATCCAATTTAGCTGATTCTTGGACCAAATAATGCAAAATTTGAATAGATTTAAAATGAGTGGTAATATGCAAAAATATAAGCAATATTGAGGGATATATGATCCTATGAAGTCAACCATTTGAAACAATGGTAGTGATAATTTTTCAAGTCACAAAAAATGAAATTGCAAATATTTGCCAACTAGGGTTCGAACGATGGGAAGAGCAATGAAGGGCTAGGACTTTAGTGAGGCAAAACATTCTATTTAGACTGAGAATTCTTTAGCTAAGTTTTTTTCCCTTTCTTTATCTTAGAAATTGTCCATGAAAAATTTATAAAGTTTTTATCAAATATTATATTTGCTATAGGACTTTCAGATAAATTTCAATATATTTTGATTTTTAGTTTCCTTTCCACGGATCGATTTATAGTTAAATTCTTAGAATAATCTCTAGTGGTAGAGGTTAGTGAGCGTACCTCAGAGAGATCCTCATTGCTCCAAGATAGGGCAGTTTTTGATAAATTTAGTGGGTATTGGCCAGGGGCTTCAGCCTTGAGAAAATGGATTGATAGGAGTTGGAAGTATCTAGGAATGATTCTATCATTTCTTTCCAAAGGTTTCTTCCTAGCCATTTTTTGTTCTAGGGAAGAAAGAGAAAGAATCCTAAAAGGAGGTCCTTGGTTTATGGGAAGATCATGACTCGTCCTTACCCATCGATATGAAGGTTTTTCACCTGAAAATGTAAATCTATCCCTCGTTCCATTCTGGGTTAGGATGTTTGGGTTTTCCATTGAATTTTTGGAAATAAATACCTTCAAGGCAATAGAAAACACTCTAGGAGAATTCATTGAGATTTTAGATACAATAAAAGATGGATTTTTGGCTATTTATGCTTGAATATTGGTCATGATTGATATAAGTAAAGCTTTACCATAATCAATCATTCTTAAGTGTAGGGATAATATGTGGATCCAAACTATAGATTATGAAATCATATCTTTTAAAT
>JAQPPZ010011867.1:0-42100 GCA_028583015.1 Wollemia nobilis
ATGGATAGTGTCAAGGAATTGGGGCTCAAGGAAGAGCTGGTGGTATTATTTGCTTATGGAATTCATTGAAGGTTATTCCAATTTGGTGGGTCTCTATTAGATCTTCTCTTTCTTTAGCTACTATTTGTCAAGAGTCGAGAGAAATTATTCTTTTAACTAATGTTTATGCTTCCTCTAATTTTTCTAGAAATATTAATCTCTAGAACCATGTACTGGAGGTTCATGCTCTAGCTCCTTATTATCCTTGGATTGTTGTTGGAGATTTTAATGTTATTTCTTGTTTAGAGGAAAAGTGATATGGAGTGAGTTTTCTTGGTCAAGCTTCATTAGTTCTTAATAATAATATTTAGTCCCTCAATATTGTTGATATTAAGTCGAGTAATAGTATGTTGACCTAGTCTAGTAGGAATTGTGGAATTGAATCTATATCTGAGAGATTGGATAGATTTCTTGTTTCTCCTTATTGGGTTAGTAATAACTGGCTCACCACCTCTAAAATTCTTGACTGGAGAGGTTCTAATCACTATTCGATCAAACTTATTGCTATCAATCAATATATCATCCGTCATCTATTTTTCACTTTCAATTAATGTGATTTCGAGAACCCTCTTTGTATGACTTGGTAAAATGTTGGTGGACTCAAGGGAAATCATTATATGGTACAGCTATGTACTATTTTTCTAAGAGACTTAAATTTGTGAAATTTTATCTAAAAAAGTGGAACACTCAATTTTTTGGTAATATTTTTCATGCTAAGGCTATGGCTCAAGATTGACTTGATTCTATTACTAGATAAATAAGGGAACATGGACTTTATGAATATAATCTTAAAGAGGAAGCAAAGGCTTTGAAGGACTTGGCAGAATGGGAACTTCATGAGGAAATTTATTGGAAGAAAAAAGCTCGGGTGGATTGGTTGCATGAAGGAGATAAGAATACTACTTTTTCTTTAACTTGGTTAAATCTAGAAGATATGTGAATGCTATTTCTTTCATTGTCTCTTCTCAAGGAGTTCATTTGAAACCTACCCATGATATTTTGCAGGAGGTAGTTACCTTATTTTCCTCAGTTTATACTAAGAATTCTTCTAGGTCGGATGTTGAATAAAATGCTATTTTGGATTGTATACCTTCAGTTATTTTTGCTGAGATAAATTTTAATATTTTAAAGCCTATTTCTCTTGAAGAGCTAGAAGGTATTGTTTTTCATATGAAAAGAGGGAAATCTCTAGGGCCGAATGGTTTTCCAATTGAATTCTTTTAGGAGTTTTGGAAAATCATCAAATTTGACTTGTTGAGGGTTGTGCATGAGTCCTTCAACAACAAACAGATGTTGAAAGCTCTGAATTATACCTTCCTAGCTCTTATTTCTAAACACGGGGAGCAAATTATTTTGATATATTTTGGCCTATAGCTTTGTGTAATGTTTTTTATAAAATAATTACTAAGTTGATTGCTGAGAGGCTAAAACCTTGGCTTGGAATGGCTATTTTTGATGAGAAAGGAGGTTTTATGGTAGGCCATCAAATTCTTTATGGTGTTGTTATTGTTGTTTAGACCATTCATTCAATGGGTACGTCTAAGGAAAAAATATTTTTTATGAAACGTGACATGGCTAAGTCTTATGATAGGGTTCGATGGTCATTTTTTTAGAAAATTCTTATGAAATTTGGGTTTGATCCTATGTAGATTAAATGGGTAATGAATTGTATTACAATTCCTTCCTTTTATGTTCTTATTAATGGAGATCATTCTTCTTTGTTCCATGCTTCATGGGGTCTATGTCAAGATGATCCCTTGTCTTCGTACTTGTTCATCATTATGGTTGAGGGTATAGGAAGGTTGTTAACATCTCAAGTGAATCAAGGTTTGCTTCATGGTTGGAGGTGGGGTAGTAATTTTCCTACATATTCTCATTTGTAATTTGTTGATGATACTACTTTGATGGGTGTTGCTTCTATTAGGGAGGCAACTAAATTTAGAATATTCTTGGATATTTATTTGGCTGCTTCAGGGTAGAATATTAATGAGGCTAAATCTTTCATTTTATTTTTTAATACTAATCCCCGTATTCAATACAAATTTTTTTAGATTCTCATATTTTAGGTTGGAGTTCTCCCTTTTAAGTACTTGGGTATTCCTATATCTATTGGTCCTTTACCCAGGAATGTTTGGGCTACAATTTTGAAGAAATTTTGTACTCGGGTAGTCATTGGACTTACATATGACTGCCTTTTTTTGGTCGAAATTTGCTCCTCAAATCTATAGTTCAAGCATTACTTGTGTACAGGTTCTTAATGTTAGGAGGAAAATTCATGAGATGATATTATACAAGAATGAGGTTACAATATATAGGCAAAAGGCCTATATGAAGAACATGACACTTGTCAAGAGAAACTGACAAGTGTCACAGACAAAGCATAGTGCACATTAATATTTTAACATTCCCCCTTAATGTGCACTATCCTAACTATAGAAACAAAAAACAAGTCAATAGTATGTAACATTCACCCTTAATTTTGGATATCTATGAATAAAATATCTAGCATTATTCATAGTTGGAGAGCCAAGTGCAAAAATCACGAGCCTAGACCAAATCATCATTAAAGGAGGATGATAGGGTTCTTTTAGAAACTTGTAAAATATAATTACAAGTGTCAATAACAAGGCATAGTGCACTTTAATTCTAACATTCCCCCTTAAAGTGCACTATCCTAACTAAAGAAAAAAAACAAGTCAACATTAGGTAACATTTCCCCTTAATGTTGACTTCTCTAAAAACAACCTATCATCCTCCTTTATTGTTGATTTGGTCTAGGCTCGTGCTCTTTGCGCTTGGCTCTCCAACTATGAATAATTCTAGATCAATGGTGTATACATCTCAGTCTGTTTCATTAGGGTTAGCCACTACCATGAGTCTTTTGCCACTGGGTGAGTCATCTAAGTGCCTCAGGGTCATCATGGGTGCCTCACGGTCAACCACTTATGGGTTTTTTGCCTCTACAGGTCATCCTCAGAGGATGTTGTCTCGCGTAGGTCACTGAATAGATTCCCAATGAATATCAAATCTCCTCATGGTGAACTCTATCTAGAAGGTGTTGGTCTCAACCAAAAATGCACCTTAATACAATAGAAAAATGAGTCATGAAAGACAATATAAATGAACCATAGAAGCCAAATATGGAGGGGAAGAAGAAGAAAGAAGAGAATCTTTTGAAGTGTCTTTATCTGTAGTCTTCAGAAGTAGATCCAGAAAAAACATCGGATAGAGTCTAGGGTATCTATGTTTGTAGTCCTTAGAGTAGGTGTCCTTATGGTGACCTCCTCATCCCACCGGAATGCATGGGTAACCATACGTTGCATCTGCTAGGTCTATAGAGAAGGTTACTAGGTACAAGGATCACATACAAATGTCTTGGGAGTGTTGGGTACAACCGAGAGTGCACTCCAAGCTACAATACATTTCATGGATAAACAAACATATGAAACAACCTCAAAATAAAAAAATGGACATCTCCAATGTGTTCGTAATGGAAAATTCTTTATGACGACTATAAATAACCCTATGTTTGTGATTCAATGGGGCCTTCATTTGCTAAAAAATACAATAACCTCTCTTGGCAAAAATCATCACTCAATGGCGGGATAGCTTTGAAGCGGAATAAAAAAATAGGATTCAATATTCTCTCGCAGGGTAATTACAGGGGCCATATAAAATTTAAAATGTCCCCTTACAAAAAATATGGTCCTCCACTTTAAAAATTTCAATTCCTCATTTAGATAAATTCAAGTGATCCCCTCCACTTTAAAAGATACTTTGTTAGAAATAATTTCATATTTACCATCCTTTTGGCCATGAAAAAAATGCCCTCGTGCTTTTAATAAAATAGTGGTCCACCCCCTATTTTAAAAAAATATTTGTGCCCATAATAATTTTCCCTCTTTAAAAAAAAAAGCATGGACCTATCATTTTGAAGTGGCTGTTCCACTTCCTATGATAATAAATGGCCCCAACTCTCATGAATTTAAATAAAAAAACATATTGGCCCAATGGTCGGCCACTTGTCACGTAGAGGATGCATGTAAATAACTAAAATTTTAAACGTGAAAAACATCAGACACTATCAGTCTGTCCACCAACATAATACATCTCATCGTGCTACCAAAATTTTTGCCATGATCACGCTGGTCACCTGCATATGATCTGCGATAAAAAAAATCATGAGTATAGAGGATGGTACACCCGAGGGTGATGATATGGAACTCCACACTCACCGGTATGGGCGGTAGGTGGCGCCACATCGATGCTAGTAGGTTGTACACTTACTAGTTGAGCACCCCATCATCCGTGTAAAGAAGCATGTACAACCATTCGAACACTGGCATGCCTCATAGAACACCAATATCCTCCATGTAAGACTTGAACAATGGTGGTAAAAATGAAAACGAATGATGTCATACGTGGATGTTTTCTATCTGACAATCATGCAACCTTTGCATTACAATCTCATTTATTTTAGCAGATCTGCTATGCCAGGTAGATGCTATGGCATTCCACTTCGCTCCTTTAATGGTCAAACAAACTGTATTGCCCTCCTGCCATCATTGTGATTAAACTTCTTCAATCTCCCACACAATGCAAAAAATCCACTTCGATGAATAAACATATACTGAAATTACATAAAAATCATAGTCTACAAAACAGACATGGGCAACATCAAATGATGGCACGAAAATGGCCTCATAACAATCCC
This sequence comes from Wollemia nobilis, assembly GCA_028583015.1. Classification (NCBI taxonomy): domain Eukaryota; kingdom Viridiplantae; phylum Streptophyta; class Pinopsida; order Araucariales; family Araucariaceae; genus Wollemia; species Wollemia nobilis. The sequence goes on from JAQPPZ010011867.1 coordinate 4,754, forward strand.
TTTCCAGATCAGTAGTGAATGGAGTGATGCCTAGACATCCACAGGCATATAATAGAGCATATAGCAGGCAACAACATGTAACACAACTCCAATTGGGTGAACCAAAACAACATAGGTTATGTCGTATCTCAACTAGGTGAATCTAGGGCTATCACAACTATATTCGACATCTCCCATAGAACATGCACAATAAGTACCAACACTGTGAACATTGTCTTATTCATGGTAAAACTCAAACTTAGCTCCACACGTAGTTTTGCAAAATCCACTACTTTGAATGGGAGAACAGATGGCATCATCATCCGGATGATGTAGATTATTGGCATGCTACATAGGTTACAAAGGTACAACATCATGCATGATGTTGAAAAATAGTCATGTCTCAGGCAGTGTGAACAGATTCTAGAGGGCAGCTTTAGTAGTCCTCATGGCCCTCACATAGTAGTCTGTGATCACATGGATGCACCTGCAAAAACAAAAATGGATGATCTCTTTTGTGTAGCGTTATAAAATTACCAATCACACGTGATTTTTTATTTTCCTCCTCTCAAGTGTTGATGAAGGTGATCAGGGAATGCTTATGGTCCATGTATGATGTCCCGATCGAACTGCAATTGTAGACACCAAAACAGCACCAATCCGATTACGTGACTGCAAACACTCATCGCTTTGACAAACACAGCCCCTAGGGCAGCCCTTAGAGGTCAAACAGTGATCTTAACCACTTTCATAGCAATTTTGTAAGGTCAAGAAGCAATTTGGCACACTTGGACACTTTGCCTAGTAATCGTCTCACCCAGGGACGATTGCTAACTTGAAATTGTCTCACCCAGTGACGATTTATGAAATCGTCTCCAGTAAGGACGATTTCCAAGTTTAACAGGAAAAAAGACAAATGAGGTCAAGTGGCAGCCCATAACAGTCAGTTGATGAATCTTGCCTCGCACGCGTGTGTGAGTGGACAAATAGGCCATTTGAGGACTGTCACAAGGGCAGTTATGAAAGCCCAAGTCAATGGAGGACTCCCCTCCCTCTTGGGAAGACAAGACTGCCACATGGTGCCTATGACCAACACATGGCATTTGTGCTTCCCTCCCAAAAGAGACCCCATGGGTCTATAAAAGGTGGGACTTTTCTCACCCAAAATATACAAAGTTGAAGGAGATTTCAAGCAACGAAGTGCTGCCGAGTTGAAGACTCACTTGCATCCCCTTTGGTTCACTTTCTCACATCCACCAATCTCTTTTGCAAGGGAGGTTGTTGGGTGGCTTTTGGAAGCTTGAACCTGACCCAAATCCAACACATGGACACCTGAACCAACCAATTTGCTGACCCCCCCATCCTAAGAGGTTTTGGGCCCATCCCTAGTGGATTGGCGCCGAAATCAAGTGCCAACGGTGGGAGGCCCACTTGGGCACCCCTCGCACTTCTCAAGTTCCATTCTTTTTAGCATTCTAGATTATTTGTTTACATTGCATGTTGTGTCATTCTGTTTGGTGAACTCATAGCTGCAATTTCATAACTTTTGATCAGATTCTAGTATGTTTTGTGTCGCTTTGTTGTTTCACTGACTTGTAGGAGGCGATATCAAATTCTCGAGGATAGAGGCCAAATTGGGAGAATCCGACCATCTGGGTCGTCCCAAAATGGCCCCAATTACATAACCCCTCTGTCTACAGGTGTTTTGGAAGTCTCGAGAGTCGACATTGGAGCAGATCACTTCGAATTTTCCAACACAGAAGGAATCGTCTCACCCGGGGACGATTAGCAGTCAGAAATCGTCCTGCCCAGGGATGATTTCTAGATGAAGGCAGATTGGCCAACTGTTTCAGTGGCAATGGTCTTCTGGTAATATCTTCTATCTTCTCTCAGGTTTTCAGGCCATTTGGACTCACTGTACTTACTATTTTAGGCAAATGTTTGCATGCATATTTCATTAATTTTAGAGAACAAACACTCCTTATTTGCAGCAGGTTCTACTGACATATTGGTTGTTTTCGTGTTCACAGGAGGAGCAGCAGAAGTCAAAGACTCATCAGTGTAAGCGGCGGCAACATTCTGGCCCACCCATTCAAACATGGGCACGCGAAAAGAGGAACATTAAGTGATTGTAACCAAATTCTTTTAACGCTCCTAGCCCCTGAAAAGGGAGGAGGCGTCATTGTAACAGAGATCAAGAAAGTTTAATGAAAGGGCTATGTTTTCTCCATTTTCTTGTGTCTCTTCCAATGCGTTTCTTTCATTTCATGCACTTTACATTTATAGGACTTAAGCGCATTTGATTTTGGTTGCATCGCAATTAGTGTTTTCTTCGCCCGAAATCTCGTGCTTTCAGTGGCGATCACGGTGGGACCTGTTCCCTGTTTTTAAGATCATAGAAAACTAATCGGGTTTTTGTGTTTTGTGTTTTACAGGTACATTTTTTTTTGCAGACTGTTAATTGTCTCTGACTGTTACGATTACTTTACTGGAAATCGTCTCACCCTGAGACGATTTTAAAATCATTTCTGCCAGGGACGATTTTTGTTCTGTAAATCGTCTCACCAGGGGATGATTTTCTGTCTGCAGATTTTCAGAGCAAAAATTCAAAGGCAACTGGAGCAGGCAGAGAAGAGGTAGGGATTTTATCATCTCTCGTTAAATTTTTTGTTTTTGTTTTCTGTTTCTTTGACTGTTTTCATTTTATCCTGCATACTTAGGGAAAATCATTCATGCTTGTTTCATTTTCGTTAAATAAAATGAACCTCACACACTCCACACAACAATTCTAAACCAAGGAGCTGGTCATAAGACCCCAGCCCTTGATCAAGACCATCGGTGGATTTCATCATGACCTTGGCTTGATTTGTATCCATTTCCTGATTGTCAACTGTTGTTAGGCGTAAATCCTGACGAAAGCAGACCGAGTGTCGCTAGGGTGATTCCCATGCGCGCGAGGATAAGTTTTCTATGGTAGGTGCCATTAACAGGACAATCCCCCTTCCGTACTGCCTACGTACCACGTACCTTCTGCCCTCTCGTAAGGGCGGGTATATAGAGAGGTTGGTATATCGGCCTGGTTGGTATATTGAAGGGGCGACCATTTTGGGAGTTATATGAGCCGTCATAATGCATTTAAACATTCTTCAAAACCTACAAAAACAAAACAAAACATCAAAATGCACCAAACCAGTCTAGGGCACACCAATAATCCTTAAAAGAGATAATCACGATTTGTGTATGCATGTGTTCAATTCTGCTTAGTGTAGACAAAAAAAAAAAAAAAAATCATCATAAACAAAAGATAAAAATCTACGCATTTTGTCATTATCTCCAAAATCTCCAAGGATTCCCGTAATCGCTTGGTCACTCCAAAATGCCCCAAAGGTGTCCATGAACCCTTTGGTCAACCCAAAAGCACCCCAAATTTGCCCATAAGCGATGCGGGAGCATCCAACAAAATATGGGAAATCTTATATTTTTCCCTAAATTTTAGTGCATCTTGCCGGGGCCATAACTTCTCAACCGTAGCTCCGATTGACTTGAAATTTTACAGGGAGTTAGTTACCTATTCCCTAGAATCCTAGTTACCTAGAAAAGTCTATTTTCGGGGCCAAATTCCATCATCTAGTGCCCAAAAATTAGGTTTTAAAATTGGGCACGCATTTTTTTGCACTTTTTGAGCTGTTCGGATGTCAATATCTCCTAATGTATTTAGAGCTAGGACTTGAAACTTAATTTTTGTCTTATCTACTATAATAGGGATGCACACGCCAATTTTGGGCCCCATCTGACTCATTTCAATTTTTAGGATTTTTAGAGAGATCATCATGGTGCTCACCCGTAGCCAAGCCCAATCACGGGTGGATGCTGTGGGGAATGTCCAAGGAGGCATGAGTCATATTCGTTACAATCCCAAGGATTTGGTCATACCACCATGGCAACCTAACACACTAGGCAGTCCCCTCCACACCTTAAAGGAAATGGACTACAGGGACACCTCTTCGAGGAGCACTCCTATTCAGCATAGCATTCAGCACACACCCTTCCATGAGGGGTATAGTCGTAGGAGAGCTCCCTTAGAAGCTCGCTATGAGCGGTCATCGTGCGATGAAGTGCTAGGTCAACATAGGGTTCGACGGGAGGAACCACATGATTACATTATCCCTCCTTCACCCCCTCTAGTTGTCAGGACTACAAAGAAAAATCCAGAGCACAAGGCTCCTCAGGCGGGGCGAACTAACTCCGTCCGTCCCTTTTTCACTTATGAAAGAGAGCAAGAGGAAGATCCCTACCTTCCTCGAGAGCAATATACAGTGCGAGAGAAATATGCCTCTGCACCTGCTATCTATCAGGACCACTCACTGAGGCCAAAGCCCCGAGGGAATGCCGCTACCCCCAAAAAAGGGAGGTCACCTATAGAGATCTTGGATCACTACGATCGAAAATATCTAGGAGAGGCATCTAGGCCTTCTAGACATGAGGCGACAGGACCAACCATCTTAGAATCTATCAAGCACGTCGCACGTCAAATGCAATTCACGCAACTTGAGCTAGAGCGACTAGAGCGACTACATTTAGAGGAATTGTACTATATTAACAAAGAACACCTTCAGCGCCAAAAGGATGAGTTGTTCCAACACACTATGCAGGAGAGCCAACATGAAATGGAGTACGAGGAAAATCATCGCATTCCTCGAGGACAACAAACAGTGTGGCCTCAAGTACATGCCGCCTACATCGACAGAGGGAAGCGACCCATTGAAATTTTAGATCATCAAGATCGAGGCCAACACATAGGAGAAACATTCAAACCTCCTGAGCAAAATAGGGTAGACCAAACTGACCCGATAGTCACCAGACATGCTACCCGTCAAGCCCAAATCATGCGGCTTAAACAAAGTCATCAGGAGATAGAGTATCGACACCGCTTGGATAGAGAGCGCATGCAATACGAAGCAGATGAGTTACGCATAGAGCAAGGTCATCAAGAGTTAGAAGACTTATACATGCAGCGCAAAGCAGATAAGTTGCGCTATAAACTACCTGAGAAGACTCCAACCCGTCACACACATAAGATAAAACATTATGAGAGGCACAACCCCCGGGTGCGAGACGAGCCTCCATGACCTTATAAAGCATCGCCTCTGATGCCTCCCAAACATGAGCGGGAGGCTGATCCTATAACCAATTATGGGCGCCTTCCTCAGGAACCCACTCAGGTTCATGGGCCACCCTTAGAAATTCATCAAGAAGCCTCTAAGGAATCAGAGCGAGAAGAAAAGCGGGATGAACTGCCCTACCAAGGCATGGGGGGTGCCATCCGGCCACCCCTCCATAACCCCCAAGTTCCTCAACAAGAACCAACCAAAGAGGAGGAGCTCAAATCTCCCGATACATGCAAAGCACTAGAGCACTTAGAGTTGGTAGAAACCAATATTTTGGAGCTCCCAAGGCCCAACTTACATAAGGCTCCTTTCAAAAAGGATCAACCTTTAACCGTAGGGCTACCTGATGATGCAGTCCTCCATGTCTCAGAATCTCCAGATTCTAATGAGCTATACACATTGTTCGAATGTGAGGATGAAACAGAAATAGCCCACAGCAATCACATGCGACAGCATCGACATCCCATAAAATTTGAGGAAGAATGTCAACAGATAAACATAATACTAGGGCATGAGTGGTGCGTTAACCCACCACAGTGGGACCAAGCATTACATCCACCACTTTGGGCACACAGAGAGCAACTTCCACCAAGATACATCATAGCAACATCAGTGCCACGGGCGGACCCTGTCCTCATCTCCGTGCATAGGGCCGATCCATTCATGCCCATACCTCTAGAGCCAGATCCAGAGTATAGGGAGAATATAGAAGAATCAAGTAATCACACCCGTAGTTCTGGAGACCAAATTCATTCCATCCACATGATCTCCATTGATTTGATCGCACCCATCTGTAATCCGGCCGATCCATCACGGTCATTGCATCTAGACATAGATGCCATCGACTGGGATCGCGTCAATTCACCATTATCACCATCGAGTATCGGCCTTTCGGTGAAATACTTCATTTTACCCCAAGGACAACTCGGGATGTCTTTCAAGTCGAAGAGGGACCCGAGGTTCCAAACGTAGATCTAAACTCAGCTAATGATATCCATTTGATCCCAACTCCACATCAGTTAGAGGACGGATCCCACATGTCAGTCGAGGAGACGACTGACGTAGATATCGGCATAGATACAAAGAATCCACAAATTATCAAGCTGGAGGTAAGCTTATCCCTTGAAGAGCAAGCCGATTACATTGCCCTTCTCAAAGAGAAGAAGGAAGTTTTTGCATGGTCGTACAAGGATATGCCAGGACTAGACCCACAGCTAGTCATGCACAATTTAACTCTTGATCCGACAATCAAGCCTGTAAAGAAAAAACTAAGAAAGATGCACCCAACAGTGGCCTTGATGGTCAAAGACGAATTGCAAAAGCTGTTGGATGCACAATTTGTAATTTGCATGGATTATCCGCCATGGTTATCCAACATGGTTCCCGTCAAGAAGCCCGATGGGGGGATTCGCATATGCACCGACTTTCGAGACCTAAACAAAGCGAGTCCTAAGGATGATTTCCCCTTGCCAAGCATCGATGCATTAGTAGACGCTACAGCAGGTCACGAAATGCTCTCCCTAATGGACGATTTCTCAGGATACAATCAAATTCGTATCAATCTTGAAGACCAACTCAAAATGGCATTCACAACGCCTTGGGGGACATTTTGCTATAAGGTCATGCCTTTTGGCCTTAAAAATGCTGGCGCTACTTACCAACGTGCCATGACATATATCTTCCATGATTACATGCACAAAACTTTGGAAGATTACATGGATGATTTGTTAGCCAAATCTCTTTTGCGCTTAGATCATCTCGGTGACTTAATCAAGATTCTCGATCGCCTCATAGAGCATAAAGTTAGACTGAATCCCAAGAAGTGCGTATTCAGCGTCACATCTAGAAAACTCTTGGGTTTTATAGTCTCAAAACGAGGCGTCAAAGTGGACCCAAAAAAAGTCAAGGCAATCCTTGAAATGGCTCCCCCAACCACTATCAAGCAGCTCAGAAGTCTGCAAGGAAAGGTCGCGTCGATTAAACGCTTCATAGCACAATTATCTGACAAATGTTGACCAATGAACAAATTATTGCACAAGGGGGTCACATTTCATTGGGATGACGAGTGCCAATCAGCCTTTGACGAAATCAAACAATACTTGGCTTCACCGCCAGTATTGGCACCACCTAGACCAGGAGTGTCGTTCTACTTATACATCTCAGCTACTGAGGTGGCGCTGGGAGCCATGCTAGCCCAGAAGAACGAAATTCCCAAAGAACAGGCTACTTACTATCTTAGCCGCACCCTGGTCAATTACGAACTTAACTATGCATACGTTGAGAAACTCTGCTTGGCAGTGGTGTTTGCTACCAAGAGGCTACACCACTACATGCTGAGAAGCACTACGTATGTTGTGTCTAAGGATAATCCATTGTGATACATGATGAGTCGTACTTATCATAGTAGTCGCACGACGAAATGGATCATGTTGTTGACGGAATTTGACATTGAGTTTATTGGGCAAAAATCTATCAAAGGACAAGTCATAGCCGATCAACTAGTAGAGGCTCCTCTTGAAGACGATCAGCCTCTGGTCATAGAACTACTCGATGATGGAGTCTTCCATGTCTCAGAATCGCCAGATTCTGATGAGCCTGAGTCATAGGATGACATAACCCTATTCTTCGATGGTTCTAAGTGTGAGCAAGGTGGTGGCGTAGGAATTGTATTCTTCACACCATAGGGCACTCCAATGCCCCTGTCATTTAAATTAAATTTCCAGTGCACCAACAACAATGCATAATATGAAGCCTTGCTCCTAGGTCTTCAGACAGCAATCGCCATGAACATCAAAAGACTAAACATCTTTGGTGATTCACTGTTAATCGTCAATCAAGTCAAAGGGGTATATCAATGCAAATGCCCAGTCCTAAAGGCCTACAAAGCCATCGTGGACAAATTCTTGGCAAAACTTGAATGGTATGACATCGAGGCACTCCCTCGATCATCGAATCATTTTACGAACACAATGGCCTCCGTGGGGTCACTAATCCCGCAAGACCTTTCCGGTGATATAACAACCATTCAGGTCAAAACCTTATCGCAACCCACGATGGAGCGCGCAAGCTCAAACTTGATGCCAGGAGTCCACATGATCCAGATCGAACCATCTTCGGATAAGTTCTTTTGAATCCAAGACCGTCTGAAACGTGCCAACTGGGAGTCCTTGTTTTCCCCCACTCCCACTAATAGCAACACAACGCTATTCTTACAAGTTCTATCCCATTCAGCATTTGTTAGGGAAGAACTTCAAAAGGGATTGGCTGTTCATACTGTCGAGGTTTTTGATCAACAGGACTGGTATTTACCCATAAGAGACTACCTCAAGTTAGGTAACCTTCCCTTTGGATTGACGCACGCCGCAAAATGAACATTCAAACAGAAAGCGGAAAAATATGTCTTGATAGGAGACATTTTGTATCGTCGCAGCTATGATGGAATTCTTCTTCGTTGTTTGGACCAGCAAGAGTCCACTTGGGCAGTCACACAAGCGCACGACGATACATGTGGCGGCCACTTCAGTGGTATGGCCATTGCAAAGCGCATTCTCCTCATAGGCTATTATTGGCCATCTTTAGAGCGAGATTGTTGCGAGTATGTCAAGAAGTGCATGAAGTGTCAACATCATGCCAATTTGATGCACGTACCTTCCCAAGCCCTACAGACAGTCCAGTCTCCTTGGCCATTTTTTCAGTGGGGCCTCGATCTAATCATAAATATCTCCCCTGCATCGTCAGGCCGTCACACGTTTATCATAACGACCATAGAATATTTTACCAAATGGGTGGAAGCAATTTCGTTAACCTCAACAAAAGGACCCCGCATAGTGGAGTTCATCTTGCATAACATCATATGTCGTTTTGGTATTCCATCCAAAATAATCTCAGATAATGGGCCATCATTCAAGAACAAAGACGTGCGTGCTTTGACGACAAAGTACAAAATTTAGCACAGCTTTTCAATGCCCTATTATCCACAAGCAAACGGGCAAGCGAAAGCATCAAACAAAACACTAGTGGCCATCCTTAAAAGGACAGTCACAGACAGTCATAAGGATTGGCACATACAAATCCCACTTACCCTTTGGGCTTATCGCACTAGCATTCGGACGCCAACTGGGGCAACTCCGTTTTCGCTCGTGTATGGCTCAGAGGCAGTAATTCCTCTCGAGTTGGAAATTCCTTCCCTCCGCATATCAATGCAGGAGTTCATCGATGATAACACTGCGTAGTAGGCCCGGTTAGACCAACTTACGTTGCTTGACGAACGACGCGTTAATGCTCTCGAACATTTACGTATCTATCAAGAGCGACTTAAAAGGGCTTACGACATGAAAGTTCACCTAAGGGACTTTCGGGTTGGTGATTTGGTTTTGAAGGAAAACCAATAGAACTCAAATTTGCCGTCCCACATGAGGGAGAAATTCACAGAAATTTGGTTAGGTCCATATGTCATTGATAGCATAATAGGACCCGGGACATACCGGCTAGCTTCTCTTGATGGTATCAAGGAAACGGAACCCTTGAATATCAGTCATTTGCGACCATTCCACATCTAAAAAATCCATATCGTCAAAAAGCTCCAAGGATTATCGTAATCACTTGGTCACCATAAAAATCTCCAAGGATTATCACAATCATTTGGTCAATCCAAAAGCTCCAAGGATTATTGCAATCACTTGGTCAAACCTAAAAAGCTCCAAGGATTATCGCAATCACTTGGTCAAAGCAAAAAGCTCCAAGGATTATCACAATCACTTGGTCAATCCAAAAGCTCCAAGGATTATCGCAATCACTTGGTTAAACCAAAAAAGCTCCAAGGATTATCGCAATCACTTGGTCAATCCAAAAAGCTCCAAGGATTATCGCAATCTCTTGGTCAATACAAAAAGATCCAAGGATTATCGCAATCTCTTGGTCACCCAAAAAGCTCCAAGGATTCCCGCAATCTCTTGGTCAATCCAAAAAGCTCCAAGGATTATCGCAATCACTTGGTCAATCCAAAAGCTCCAAGGATTATCACGATCACTTGGTCAAAACAAAAAGCTCCAAGGATTATCGCAATCACTTGGTCACCACAAAAAGCTCCAAGGATTATCACAATCACTTGGTCACACCAAAAAGCTCCAAGGATTATCACAATCACTTGGTCAAACCTAAAAAGCTCCAACGATTATCGCAATCGCTTGGTCAATTCATCAATAGAGAGTTCCTCTAGCACCGCATATTCACATTCACAAAATCAATCCATCAAAAATACAAAAATATGTAGCTGCATTAAGCATTGCATCCATACATTGCATATTTGTGGTCGAACAGGTCAAAGACACCATAGGCTGTAATTGCTCTGCTAGTTTGTCTTATTCCACACTGTTCCATTGTACAAAACAACAAAAACACCGTACATCGCTTTTACCACATAGAGTCAGTGGTCTGTTAATGTATCAATAGTTTCTGTGATTCAGTCATCATTTTGCTCTTTAGCCACGTAATGTATCAAGTCAGACAGACTTTACAAAGGTAGAGTCATACTTGAAATACACCTTGTTACGTAACATCCCAACACAAATTAAAACACTAAAAATTTCCAAGTTGTGTGAACGAAAGATGAAACTTGCACAATAATCTAGGTCACCATAAGCGAAATGGTTATCTTGCTCATCCCCCTGTGCGAATGACCCAAAGAATGCTAAGAGTTGGCAAAAGGAAAAGCATCCTCCCTACCCAATTCCTTAAGAATCCCTAAATTCTCAATAGTTGCAAAACATCAAAAATTTGCAACATGTCAAAACTCAAATACTTGACATCTTACAATGCACAAATCAAATGGCACAAACAATAGTGATTTTCATCACTCCATATCCCCAATCCCTTGCTCAAAAGAAAAACAAATTAAAATAAACAGTGATCTCATCACTACAAAAAGAGCAAGTATCCCAATACAATTGAAAAAAAGAAGGGAGTTGAACTTGAATCCCTGGAACTCTCAGCATTCTATAGGTCATAAGGCAAGCTTCAGTACCAATTTGGTTGATAGCCTATCGATAACAGAAATAAACCTCTCGCATGACGATATATCTGTCACATTAACTTGCGTACAGATCAATGTTTGCATGTGGATGAGCTAGCTTATGGCATCCTGGATTACACCGTAGATTAATATTAGTACATACAAAAAAGGAATTCGTGGAGCTAATTAGGTGATCCTAAGTACACGTTCGGTTGAAAGCCCATCTGGCACTGGCGGTATCCTGACAAATACCACATAAATGAAATCAATTGCACACATAGGGATGTGAAATAACTTGGTCAAAAACAAGTCCGATTCATACCTTGGACAAAAGTCTTGTAAGATAAAGTACAGTCGTGGCTAGTAAGCTAAAACCGTCTGAGTCTTAGAAAACCTTAGCTACATTTCTAAAACAACTGCGCTACTTTTCATCTTTGGAAATACCATTAGAAAATACAAAAATAGAAAAACCATGTATACATGTAGAGCCATACATCACAACAATCACCTAAAAATGAAATAAAGAGCATCTTAAACAGCCTATGGTGCCATAACCAATCACCACAAATGTCATTCATCCATTTCACCTTGAATCTCACATATAAATCAAAAACATTTGCATTCATCATAACATTGGCATTCATCAAAATAAATAAAACATGCACAACAAAATCACATCATCACATGTACAAAACCATAATAAAACCGATATATATATATATATATAGTCAAAAATATTCCTGCAAGCTACAAGAATGGTCCTCAGACCCCACAATCATACCCAAAAACCCACCCTAAGGCGTCCACCAACATGATCACGTAGGATTGGTGCGACAGGAACTACCCCCCGTGGTGTGGGTCCTATGGGACCCTGCAGGGCGACTACTGCCAGCCCCCGCATCATGCCTGCTACCACCTCCCTCATCTAACTGCCTTCGACGAGATGATGCTGACTGCTCAGTCAGACTATCCCTCGTTCGATGCAAAGATCCACTGACCGAAGGCTCAGGTAGTCGCCCACCAAGGCAGATGACCTCCCTCTCCAAATATATCCGGTGCATACACCACTCTGCCTCTCGCTAATGATAGTAAGATAGTGCATCATTGAGTTGTGCCAAAACCCTATCCCGCTCCACTAGCTAGGCATGCAGGAGATCCCTCTCCCACAGCGTGTCACCCAGCTCCCACCTCGCATCCCCAAGATCCCACCTCGCATCCCCCAACTCCAGATCACGTATCCGTAGCAGCTCTGTAATACGCGCATCTTCAGTGCGTACCTCAGACTCCACCTCCTCTATGTCTGCCTGACGAACAGGACCCTCTAGAACATCAGCTTGCGCTGGCTCCCATCGCTCCTCCACGCCCTGCATGTCCCGCTGATCCGGAGAGCCCAAGTCTACATCCTCATCCACCACATCCACCATGTCCACATCATCAGGCGGACCTCCCCAATCATCCCATGCTGCCTCAGCACCCTCCACTGTTGCCTTTGTGCCTCCCAATGGCCCCTCCCATCTCCATCGCCGTAACACCCACCACGAGTCATACTCGGTGGTAGTCCCTATGTCATCTACGTCCGGGACGTCAATCACAGTATCTGACTCATCGCCCAATGGTGCGATGACCGTTGGGTCCAAATCCCTCTCATCTCCCCGCCGTCGATAGACCACAGGCTCACCAGGCAACCCCTGGCACACCCCAAACTGTCGTAAAACCTGACTGTACGGGAAGAACTCATGCTCCGTCCCATACCGCCCAGTCAGCCACCGCTCCCTACATACCCGACGGAGCCACTCTCCAGCCTTCGGCCAGGCTGGACAGTCCCGATAAGGGCACCAAAACACCTCCCCTGGAGTGAGTCGAGAGAAGGCATCGACATAGTGCTCTACAGCACCCGCCCATCGCCGACTCTGCCCCTGCTCCGCGGACCGCCGCCACAAAACTACATAGCCTATCTCCGTGTCATCCATCACCGCCTGAGTCATCCACAGTAACCCGATCGGCCTCTCCACTGCTATATTCTACCAACCCCAGCACTACAGCAGATAACTGCAGCTGACTCCCTTCCGTTGTCGACAGCAGACTCCATACAGCTCTCCATAGAGCTATGCTAACAATGCCTGTCCCCATCCCAAGATCAATGGTGCCTCTATCGGGCACTCTACCAACTCCCATACCAATTCCAAAAGGTTGCATGGGAACCTCGCACCTGATGAGTCAGGCAATAGCATGTTAGAAATGAGGCCCATCAAGAATGCGTGCCTCACTCCTAACACCCCCCTCTCCTGCCACCATCCAACCAAGATCCCGCCAACCTGGCAGCCCACCTCGACCATATCCATTGGGTTCGCTACACCCAACCGCATCGCATGCCCAAAACATCTCATAAGTATAGCAGTTCGCTGATCACGCGGCAATGTCCTAATAGGCAGTCCATCTATCAGAATCTAAAGCAACCGATAGATGTCCTCCAAAGTCACAGTCATCTCCCCTGTCGGAAGATGAAAAGTATTGGTCTGCGGATCCCATAGTTTGATCAGGGCCATCAGATAGGCCTGATACGGGACCACAGGCTCCAGTCGAGCAACCTGCTTGAGCCCAAAGGCATCAAGCCACTGCCAGTCAACATCAGTCAGCGCCGACCGCGCCTCAGTGAATGCGGCAGGTACACGGTACCGGCTCCTAACCTGCGAAACAAAAACACAAACAAAAATTCAAAACCAATTTTTCAGATTTAGGGTTCCTAACCTAAACTGATTAATTGCAAAAACAAACGAAAAAATATTACAAAGAGCAAATTTTCAGATTTAAGGTTCCTAATCTAATCTGAGTAATTACAAAAACAACACAAAATTCAAAAATAAAACTTTCAGATCTAGGGTTTCAGAAAAAAAAAAAACTCTAGGGAGCACTTACGGGTTTCGCCTCCGCTTTGCCGCTCGAACCAGTTTGTGCACTCATGATGGCAGAGAGAATTCTGGCAGCGCTTCGCTTCGCAGAATTACCTCCTCCTCCCAGAGCTCCCAAATCGTAAGAAAAAAATGACACAAATGAGCCCAAATCCAAGTTTTGGGCCTTAAATAGGCCTTCCAACTAGAAATCGTCCTTGGCTGGGATGAGCACTCTGGTCAGCGCTCGTACCACCCAGGGACGATTTCTGCAATTGGAAATCGTCCCACCCAGGGACGATTTCCAGCCAAAAAAGTCAAAACATAAAAAAAAATCAACAAAAATGCACTAAAAACAAAAAATAAAGTTTCCTATAGAATGCTGTTACACTCGACATCCCGGGCATTCAAAATTGACATTGGGGTCATATATTGTCAATATCCTACTCCCCAAGAAGGCTACCATAGCCGAACCGCTCCAAGGGAAGAGGATTACGACAATTTAATCCCCACATGTGTCACACAAAATAACAAAAACAATAAAAAATTCAACAAAAACAGACAACAATAAACATTACCGGACACAAGTGCCCTTGCACTTAACCTCTAGGCAAAGAAAATCGATGTCGGGGTTCAAATTATCGCTCTCCTACTTCCCCAAGAAGGCTACAATAGCCGAACCGCTCCACGGGAAGTTAGATTTTCGATGATTTCACCTCATTACGGCATCACCAAAAGGGTTAACACCCACCAAAAACAAGTCCAAATGTTGGAAAAATTGCACACGCTTAACGGTAAACCCTTTAAAGGCACACCTGCATAAGTCATCTTGGGTCAAGCGACTAGTCGCTTCTCTCACGAAGGTCATTCCCTCATCGATTCATCGCTTGAGGGGGTAGTCACACTTAGTCACCAATCAACAATCACACACCCAATTACGGAAAACGACATGCATTCAAAGAATCATTGACAAAGACAATCACGCTCCTGCTTGGGGCAGTAAACAAGCAACAATCAAATCAATCAAACACTTGGCATTTCGTGAATCATGAATACAAGGTTCCCCCTGTGGATAAAATGCCCTTCACTTATTTTTTATTTTCCTCCTCTCAATTGTTGATGAAGGTGATCATGGAATGCTTCTGGTCCATGTATGATGTCCCGTTCGAATTGCAATTGTAGACACCAAAACAGCACCAATCCGATTACGTGACTACAAACACTGATCGCTTTGACAAACACAGCCCCCAGGGCAGCCCTTAGAGGTCAAAAAGTGATCTTAACCACTTTCATAGCAATTTTGTAAGGTCAAGAAGCAATTTGGCACACTTGGACACTTTGCCCAGTAATCGTCTCACCCAGGGACGATTGCTAACTTGAAATCGTCTCACCCAGGGACGATTTCTGAAATCGTCTCCAATAAGGACGATTTCCAAGTTTAACGGGCAAAAAGACAAATGAGGCCAAGTGGCAGCCCGCAACAGTCAGTTGATGATTCCTGCCTCGCACGCATGTGTGAGTGGACAAATAGGCCGTTTGAGGATTGTCACAAGGGCAGTTATGAAAGCCCAAGTCAATGGAGGACTCCCCTCCCTCTTGGGAAGACAAGACTGCCACATGGCGCCTATGACCAACACATGGCATTTGTGCTTCCCTCCCAAAAGAGACCCCATGGGTCTATAAAAGGTGGGACTTTTCTCACCCAAAATATACAGGTTGAAGGAGATTTCAAGCAACGAAGTGCTGCCAAGTTGAAGACTCACTTGCATCCCCTTTGGTTCACTTTCTCACATCCACCAATCTCTTTTGCAAGGGAGGTTGTTGGGTGGCTTTTGGAAGCTTGAACCTGACCCAAATCCAACACATGGACACCTGAACCAACCAATTTGCCGACCCCCCCATCCTAAGAGGTTTTGGGCCCATCCCTAGTGGATTGGCACCGAAATCAAGTGCCAATGGTGGGAGGCCCACTTGGGCACCCCTCACACTTCTCAAGTTCCATTCTTTTTTAGCATTCTAGATTATTTGTTTACATTGCATGTTGTGTCATTCTGTTTGGTGAACTCATAGCTGCAATTTCATAGCTTTTGATCAGATTCTAGTATGTTTTGTGTCACTTTGTTGTTTCACTAACTTGCAGGAGGCGATATCAAATTCCTGAGGATAGAGGCCAAATTGGGAGAATCCGACCATTTGGGTCGTCCCAAAATGGCCCCAATTACAGAACCCCTCTATCTGTAGTTGTTTTGGAAGTCTTGAGAGTCGACATTGGAGCAGATCACTTCGAATTTTCCAACACAGAAGGAATTGTCTCACCTGGGGACGATTAGCAGTCAGAAATCGTCCTGCCCAGGGACGATTTCTAGATGAAGGCAGATTGGCTGACTGTTTCAGTGGCAATGGCCTTCTGGTAATATCTTTTATCTTCTGTCAGGTTTTCAGGCCATTTGGACTCATTGTACTTACTGTTTCAGGAAAATGTTTGCATGCATATTTCACTAATTTTAGAGAACAAACACTCCTTATTTGCAGCAGGTGCTACTGACATATTGGTTGTTTTCGTGTTCGTAGGAGGAGCAGCAGAAGTCAAAGACTCATCAACATAAGCGGCGGCAACATTTTGGCCCGCCCATTCAAACGTGGGCACGCGAAAAGAGGAACATTAAGTGATTGTAACCAAATTCTTTTAACGCTCCTAGCCCCTGAAAAGGGAGGAGGCATCATTGTAACAGAGATCAAGAAAGTTTAATGAAAGGGCTGTGTTTTCTCCATTTGCTTGTGTCTCTTCCAATGCATTTCTTTCATTTCATGCACTTTACATTTCTAGGACTTAAGCGCATTTGATTTTGGTTGCATCGCAATTAGTGTTTTCTTCGCCCGAAATCTCGTGCTTTCAGCAATATGGAGATTATGCCTTTTTTAGGCACTACATGCTATGCATGCACACATATATCTCCATAGAAAAATAGTGCTTTCACAACATTCTCCCCACATACATGTAAAAAAATAGAAATGAATCCACCTTGAAATACAATTATATTTTCAAATAGCGCTGCCCCTTAGAATCTCGTATCCCATTTTTTGTTCTTTCATGGAGGAACTACTTCTACGGATGAATACATAGAGAAAAAATGGTAGAAGCATGATAACCTAAAAATGGTTTCAGGATGATTACCATAAACCCAAACAAGAACTTGACCCTTAAAAAATCACTCTAAAAACTTTGGCAACCATGATTTTTCAAAGGTTTGGTTTCTGATTCATCCATAAAGGATGAAGAGCATACTCCCTATTTTGAAAAAAAATGGGGGGAAAATAAAAAAATGGGTGGGCAGGGAAATGAGGGGGGGATTTCCATGAGGGAAATCCTCCCTCAAGCTCACAATGCAGGAGAATGTCTGGAGCTCTGATACCAAATGTTAGAAGAAAAAATAAAATGAGATTGAGGTTACAATATATAGGTAGAAGGCCTATATGATAAACTAACAAGTGTCAAGTGCAACATGACAAGTGTCACAAACAAGGCATAGTGCACATTAATATTCTAACACTTAATTCAAGTTGCTCCGATGAGTTTTCTTCATGATCATGATTCTATTTCACGAATATTTTTGTGGGTTGGTAATTTGGATTCTTCCAAATGGTGTTTGGTGAAATGGAAGTCTATTTGTAGACCTAAACAAGAGGGTGGTCTGGGTCTTCGCCCGAGTTCTCTTTCTAGGTAAGCTTTGGTTGCCACACTTTATTGGTACTGGTTTACTAATCATGACCAAACCTGGGCTAAAATTATTTCTTATAAATATCTTTGTGTGGTGGATCATACTAAGCTTTCTCATTATGGCCTATCTGGAAGAGGCTCTTTTGTTTGGAACACTCTAAAGAAGGGAGCTTTTGTTATCAAACAGGGGCTATTTTAGATTTTTCATAAAGGCTTCAGGGTTCTCTTATGGCATGATTCTTGGTATGGTTTTCCTGCTATTTTAACTGAGTATCCTCATCTTCTTGATCTTGATCAATGCTTTCTAGATGTTGGTTGGTTTAGAGTAATGGATTTTAAAGTTGTTAAGAGAATTGGTCAGATGTAATTGTTCTAATGGAGGGATCCCAGTTAATGGCTTGTTGGAATATCTATGGAGAATAGAGAGGAGTTGGTGCACATTCTGGCTTCTAGAGAATGCTCTTGTTCACAATATGATGATGTATTGGCTTAGGGTCAGGATAGTAGAGCGATTTTCTTGGTTACCTTTGGATACCGTGAATTAGATCATCAATATTATGGTACTAAGGATGTTCCATGGTGGAAGCAAGTGTGGAATAGATTTGCATGGCCTAAGTGCAATTTTTACTTATGGGTTACCACTCGTAATTGATGTATCACTTGGGATAACCTTCAAAATATAGGTATTCATGGTCCTTATTGTTTCCTATGTGAGAATAGTGAGGAATTTGCTGGTCCTTATTCAATGTAGTTTTGTGCGTCAACTTTGGTATTTATGGTGGGATGTGTAGAAACTGTCTTATGTTCATTCTTCTTCTATTTTGGATTTTTGGAAGAGTTTTAGAAGGCCTACGACTAAGATATTTTTACAGGTTGCTTGGCATATTGGTCCCTCGTACATTTTTTGGAAAATTTGGCTTGAAAGAGATCAAAGAATTTTTCAAGGGAGACAATTATCAGCTTATCAAGTTTGGCAGAGAATTTTGAGAATGATCTAGAAACTTGTATCTACCAAATGTCAGATTAGTATTCTTGTGGATAAAATGGAGGTTCATATTATGCATGGTTTGGGTTTTATGGTGTCTTGTCCACGTGCTACTATTTATTTTAGCATGAGGGTATTCAATAACAAAGTGCAAAGAGAGGGTAGATGGCACACGCCTCCTAGGGGAATTCTTAAGATTAATACTGATGGGTCTTCAAGAGGTAATCCTAGAAATGCTGGTATTGGCGGAGTGGGATGTGATTGCAGTGGTGCGGTATGTTTTTTTCTCGTATTTTAAAGGAAGACTTACCAATAATTATATAGAAGCCCTTGTTATTCTTTATGCACTGGAACAAAGATATGGTTTGGGTTGACATAGGATAATTTGTGAATTGGATTCTAAAATTCTCATTTATTTTTTGAATACCTATAATATTACCAATGTTAATTGGAGGCTGGCCAGGGTGGTTAGGCATTTTCTTTTATTTCACTGTCATATGGAGTTCATCGCTTTTACTCATATTCCAAGGGAGTGAAATGGTGTTGTTGATTGTTTGGCTAAATTAGCCTCTAAATTTCAAAAAGGTTGGGATGTTAGGGAGTAGCATCAGTTTCCTTCAGCATGCTCTCAATCTCTTACTAGTTTGTTGAAAAACGATATGCTTGGATGAGGCAATTTGTTGTAATTTGATTCTTGGGTCTTGTATGTTTTTCTGATTTCAATAAAAAATTTACCCTTTTTAATAATACATATCTATATATCTATATTTATATCATTTTTTGTATCGATAATATTTTTACCACTAATTTATAGGTTTCATATAGGTTACATAATATTATTTTACAATAATTTTTTTAAAGGGTTTCCCTTTGCCTTTTTTTTGGAATTTAGAAGAAATCCCTTACATGACCACCTTGGTCTGATAAACCACAACCATTGGGTTCTACACTATCAAAATCACCCAGGAGTCGTGTCTAGCCCTAACTGCACCAACATAATCAACTAGATTATGGGTGTCCAATGTATGTTTGTTAGGGTGGAGATTCAAACTAGGGACCTCCCTTGGAGGATTTCCCTACCCTCTCCAACTCACATACAACACGTGGATGGTTTCCCTTTGCCTTTTACATCAACTAAGTCACATTGATCTATATAGCCTATTTGGTAACACCAAGATTTGAACATTTGTATACATCATACATATGTCCTAACCATTCAACCAAGGCCTCATTGGCCTAGAAATTAAATTTGAGACATATAAATTTCATTTTATTGTATTTTAATTATATATTTCTCATTTATCAATTATTAAGGGTGCATGAAAGTAAAAATATATTTTTACCACGAACAAAAATATTAAAGCATATACAAAATTTATAAGTCATATCCTTGCACTTGGTCTTATTTTTGCTTTCATTCTATATAAATTTTTTAAAATTTTGGTGCACCAATATATATCCTCTTAATGCATCATAATTTTATACTCCTTGATTTAAAAATGAGTGATAATTAAATACTAACAATAAAACTATGAAAATGATAACTTGTACTAGATTTATTTATGTAAAACACATATTCATAGCATGTTTTGCTTAAATTTTCATGTTATTTATAATTTCTTATGCATATTATCTATCTTATTCTAATAAAGTTTTAAAAACATAAGGAAAAACTCTACTAAAACATATAATTTAATAGATCCATGTACATTTTATTTACACATATAACTTGTATTTGTATTGTACATTTATTTTAGAGTATCTTATCAATTTACACCTTCCTCTTATTCTCAATCAAAGTAGCACTTATTGATTTATAAATTTGATAATACTATATTTTTAAAGAAATTAAAGTCCTAAATAATATCAAACTATATCATAATACCTTAGTTCTTATATATAACATAATTATGAGTCATAATCCAACTATAAAATAATATTTTAATATACATGTATAATTTATTTTAGAAATCAAGAGAGTATTTAAAATAATGGATTAAGATGTAATTATATATATATATATATATATATATATATATATAACAAAATAATTATCATATTTATATATTTATCTATCTATATATAAATGACTAATTTTAATAATTATAATTATATAATTGATATTTTATATATTTTGAATATCTATCCTATTTAATTTTTATTAAAAGTCAATTGCAAATGAAGTTCTCTTAAAAAAATTAATAATTTACGACTAAAATAAGATGCAATTAATATGTATTATTTGTTGTCCACTACTATCTTTAAATAGTATAATTTATTTTTAAATATCTTATTATCTAATATTAATAATGTAAATGAAATAATAATTATATTACTTGTTACCTAAAACACCAAAGTAATGATAGATACGCTTTGATTTAGAGGAAGAAGAACTTAAACAAAATAAAGGAGGCATGTTGTAATTTGCAAGATTGAAGAATGAGATATTTTAAAAAGAGAGAGATATTTTCATGAGATATTGTAAAAGCAATTTATACACTCTATGTTTAAAGGAAAAAAAAAAATCTTCTTACTTTTTCATATATAGCAACTTAAAATAAAATTATAAATGCTTCTTGCTCAATAATAGCAATTAGGAGATATCTAAAGTCTAAACAAAATATTTAGAGAAAGATAAATGAACCTTGACATAATTAAATCATGAAGACCCCCATTGAAAGGAAAGGACAAAGGTTAATAAAATTACCATTTGACAATTAAATCAATATGGAATACATGTAAACATAAAAGTTTTAAAGATATAATTTAAAACACATTTCAAGGAACAACTGATATTACATAAATAATTTGAGGTCTAAATAAGCTTAATTGGATAGAATATGATTATTATCATAGAAAAAACAAATAGGAAAGCAACTTCCTTAGTTCAATATGCCTTAGGTCAATATTTTTAGTACAACCTACAACAATTAAATATTGAGCATTATATAAAAATGGGATGGTTTTTAACGATTAAAAGGAGCTAAAATCTATTTATCACTACACCAAAAAGGGTTTTTAATGATGGTTTTTAACCACCCTTAAAGACCTTTAAGGTTGGTTATTCAGATGTCATTTATGAAGGCATCAAAAAAAGTATGCATCATATGACAACAATTAAAGGTATGCTTTATGTTGAGTATGCTTTATGTCGTTTATGAAGGCATCAAAAAAAGTATGCATCATAGGTCTAAGAGGGTGGTTTAAGACCACCCTCCTAGGGGATGAAATGAAGAACTTTAGTTCATAAATCTAGTAAACTTAATTGAAAAATTTAATGTTAGATTTTAAAATTACATATTGAAAAGGTTTTTAGGCTTTTATGCGTAGCTCAACCAAGATAAACATTTATGTGGAAATGTTTTCATAAAATAGAAAATATTTGTATAGGAAACATAAAGCTTATAGCTAGTTAAAATAGAGGCAAAAGTGGTTGTGCTTGTCATGATGATTGATATAGTTGCTTAATTATTTTTAGCTTATATTTTTCATTTATTAATAGTTTTATTTGTAGATTTATCAAGAGAATTTATTTTGTCTAGCATATAATGTATAGTTATGTTGTGTTTAATATTTAAGACTATAATCATTCTTTTTGAATGGATAATTAGCTTATAATTTAGATTTATAGAATGATTCATAAGACTTATTTTTGAAGCTTTAAATATTTACTATCAAGAAATATAATTTATGTTTCAAACACATCTTGTGTATATATGTTACATGGGTTAGATTGTTTGACATGTTATTTTATGGCTATCATGACATAATGCTTAAGCTCTTTTGGACTCTCCTTTTATGATTTTTCATACACCTTAGGATGGTCCCAAACATTATAACTTTTTTTTTTATAGATAATCACAAAATATTAAGATTATAAAGCATTCTCACGAAAAAAATATGATATGAAAGAAATAATAAACTTGTGATATTGTGTGAAATGTTACAGTAATTTTTTTTATTTATAATCTAATAGAAGTACAAAACAAACATTATCCTTAGACTATCAAAATATATTTATTTATTTTCAATTGTACATTCAAAAATTAACTATACTTTCTAATAAAATTCAAAAACTTTAATTGATTTTTTTATTTCTTTAAAAAAAAATTCAACCCTTGTAACTTAAAGGACTAACCCTCCGAAAAATCATTCAAACTTATCACAACGATCTCTCTTTAATATAGGCAAAGACAAGATAATGTTTTTTAATTTTATTATAAATTGAAATTCTTATTTTTTCTTACAATTTAAGTTTGAAAAAGTTTTCATATATACTACAAACACATAAAAATTATATTTATTTATTTATAAACCTCAGTGTGGAAGAATAAGTGTGTGAGGGGTGGGTGTGTGGCTTTGTGTTAAATTCTCTATTGATAAGTGCAGCTCTCAACTTTAAGAAGGATCATGGTTGGGAGGGGACTGCTCAGTCCTATACCTACTCCATCACAAAAAGTTTCTCATAATAACCAAATAAATATATATATATATATATATATATATATATATATATATATATACTTTTTCACATGTTAAAAAAGTTATAATAAACTTTAATTATATAAAATTTATAATAAAATATATTTAAAAAAATAAGCACCGTGAGCTGGGAAATATTTTTTTATATACAGCCTTTAATGGGTTATACAATAACTTAATAGGGATTGAAGAGACTTTATTTTCGTGAGGACTTACGGATTCACGTTGGTGTTAGATAAATCACGTAATCTTTAATAATAATATTTTAAAATTTTATTTTAAATTATAAAATTAAATATTAATTAAATAAAATATTATTTTTATTTTTAAATGTATTTTATAAAATTTTAGGTTAAGCAATTAAGACATCAATCCACAAATACTCGAGTTTTTAAAACTGTTTGAATATGTTTAAGTGGAATAAGGTAGCCTGATGAAATAGACCGATTAAAAATCAGTCTAACGACAGTTGAAAACGACTCTAAATAAATTGAGTAACAGAAATGGTGGTTTTGGAATTATAGAGGAAGCAATCCATGTGTATAATAGGGAAAATGACTCGCTGAGTGACCTACACTAAATTAACTGCGGCTGCGCGTGCTTGCTTATTATTACTCTAATACTTAGTTAACAGGTAGCGGTCATCCCTCGTCACTCATTCATCATGCTTCTTCGCCCAAAGAAAGCTTTCTAAGCTGTTTAGCGAATTCCAGCACTTTCTCGGACTGCGGAAGCGCCTTCTTCACACTCTCCCTCTCCTTACATTTCTTCATCCACAGGACAATGCCGGGACACTTGTCCTCGAAAGGAATCGTGAAGTTCCCCAGCGTCTCGTAAGTCTGAAACCACGAGATGAGGGGCGCAAACGCAATGTCCACCAACCCAAATACATCTCCTCCAAAATAATCTTTTCCATCGATCACCCCTTCCAATATCACTAGACTTTCCACAAGTTCGCGCTTCGCCGCTTCTTGTTTCTCCCCTTTGCTTAGCAATATGCGTCCCCCGGCATCGTAAACCTGAAAGACGAAACGAAAAAGAAAATAATTTAAATCCAGGATCAAACGTGAAGGAGTACAGTAGCATGAGGAGGTGTTATTTCGTAAGTACCGTTTTGTTGACGAAATCTGCCCAGAATCGTGCAAGCGCTCGGTCATATGGATGAGAGGGTAGAAAATGAGGAGCATTAGGAGAGGTCCATGTCTCGTCTATGTATTC
Source organism: Wollemia nobilis (assembly GCA_028583015.1). Lineage (NCBI taxonomy): Eukaryota > Viridiplantae > Streptophyta > Pinopsida > Araucariales > Araucariaceae > Wollemia > Wollemia nobilis. Next base: position 29,202 of record JAQPPZ010011867.1, read on the forward strand.
GAGGGCAATGAGAGACTCCGCTACAGGTCGGCCGTTGTGAATGAGAACGGGTACCTTCTTGTAGACGGGATTCATCTCCAACAAGAGAGGGCTCTTCTCACTAAAAAGAATTTCCTCCAGAGACTCGTACTTGACGCCCTTTTCTTCCAGCCCAATCAGGACTCTCATGGCGTAATGGCTCGGCCACGCCCATATAACCTTAACATTGTCTTCGCTTGCCATTTTAGACTCTCTTGTTGTTGTATTGTATCTTTCCTCCTCGTAGGTCGTTATGGTTACTGGTCAGGAGAAGAGGATACCTCTGGCTACTTATAATGGTTTGAGTAATAAATCTTGACTTGAAAAACTTTCTATCGAGTCAAACATGTTAGGCAGCTTGTGAGATGCCGAATTACATACATTTTTTTAATATCTAAAATTCAAATCGTAATATATGTAAGTAATTCCATCTAATTCAAGCTTGTACATCATGAAACGATAGCTTAGTTTAATATAGGTTTTGTGCCGGTTGTTTTTGTTTTCTTATTATTATTTATTACTAGTGATTGGAAGGAGTGCCTCAGCGCACCATGCAGGCCCTCGGGAAAGCAAAACAAAATTATATTTTATAACTCGTAGTTTACTTAAGCACGTTAGGAAGGTGTATAATTTAAAATAAATGTGTGGCAAACAACGATACAGACAAGAACGGTCACTTGGCAGAGGACGTTTTTAACCTACAAACGTGATGGTACCAGCATAAGTAATGGTCGCATTTCACATCACCTTACAGAATAAGGAACCCTACCGACCCAAGAAGATAAGGGTTTAGAATTTGAATATGTTAGGAAATCGGATCAAATTTTATAATCAAATTTATTGAACATTAAATCCAATCTATAAACAAAGTTATATTTAAATATAAAAAACTTTAAACGTAAAGATCTAGAGTAGCCAAATACTACTAATTAAAAGATCTTCCAGAAACTTATGTGTTGATTTACTATGAAGGGAAAGGTTATCGAATGGGTGGGTACGTCCACACGTACGTCATCGCATATGCAGTTGAACATATATAGCTAAGCAAATTCATTAAAGGTTTCAACTGTGATGTCGCTGGTGAGGTCACTAATGGGGTCCTCTTAACGTCATTAGACTGCAACTTCCTCTTAATGTCGGCACTTAATCGGACGGTAGATTCCTTCATCGATGACGGCATTCAGCTTGGGTTTCCTAGACGGCATCCCCTTCTGACATTAAGTCGGCACCAACTTGTGACGGCACACAGCACATGACGACACAACCTTTTTATGTCACTATAGTCTAATGTCTACAAATTCTTCACTATATGACAACAGGTTCTTCCGACGATGTTGGAACTCCTCTCGTTGGAAGGCTTACTCGAACGACACTCTTTCTCTTCGACGGCAAGTAGTAAGACATCAATGTTGGAATGGTAACTTAAAATCTTATTCCAGAATTAATTAGAATGTTTGCGAATAATTTTTTTTTTAAATTTGCAACAGTTTGCATAAAATTTTTAGAATGTAGTTTTCAATTTTTTAAAAATATTTTAAATTTCAGAGTACTTTATTATTCAGCTGTTTAACTTAATGCAGAAGTATTTTGGATTATTCTTCAAGTTTATAAATAAGATCATTTGCAATGTAATGGAGGGCAAGCAATGTAATTTGTTTACTACAATAATTAATAAATTTTGAGTTAAATTTGCAGCAGCAACTTCAACCCTGTTCTGTTATCCATGTTTAATTTTTCATATATTCTCTGTTTTTATGTGTTATGCTTTGCCCTTAATCAACATTTGGTATCAGAGCCATGTTATGGTATTTTGTGAGTTTATTTGCAGAATGGTAGGACTGAATGGCAACAGTCTTACTCAACCCTAAATTCTACTATTCAATGGAAAGAGCTATGATTATTGGAGCATCAATATGAAGTTTTTATTTTGTTCTCAAGAGTTATGGATTTAGTGGAGAATGGATTTCCAGAACCAGCAGATCAAGCAACACATAATACCCTGTCACAAACAGAGAAGTATCTTCTAAATGATAATAGAAATAAGGATGCCAAGGCATTGTTTTTTATCCAACAAGCAATGGAAGAGTCAATTTTTCCAAGGGTTGCAACAGGAACAAGGTCCAAGCGAGCATGGAACATTCTACAAAACTCATACCAAGGAACCAGCAAAGTGAAACTAGTAAGATTACAAATATTTAGAAAAGATTTTGGAAATTTGCAAATGAAAAATACTGAGTCCATAAATGATTTCTTTACTCGTGCATTAAGCATAGTGCATCAAATGAGATATTATGGAGAGGCAAAAGGTTGTAGAAAATATTTTGAGAAGTCTTCCTATCAAATTTGATCCAATTGTTGTAGCTATTGAAGAATCAAAATATCTATCAAAAGTTTCTATTGATGAGATTATGGGTTCTTTACAAGCTCATGAGCAAAGGCTAAATAGATCAGTAGATTCTCCCATTGAAAATGCTTTTAAATCACAAGTTCAAATTAGTAGCAATAAAAGAAGGGGAGGAACTGGTAATAGAGGAGGATTCACAAGAGGGAGAACTAGCAACCAGAATGAAGGAGGTAGATCAAGTATTTCTTATGAAGAGAGAAAAATTTGAATTTCTTTACAAGAAGGTGAAATAGAGGTGGAAGGCATTCACGCAATAATGAATCCCATGGCCAAGGTCAAAGGTATGACAAAACTCAGGCTCAATGTCATTACTATAAGAAATTTGGATATTTTACAAATGAATGTAAAAAGAAGCAGTTTGATATGAATAGGCAAAATACAATTTTTTAAGAGAAAATCAGAATGATAATACTAATTCAATGTTTATAACTTGCATTGTTGAATAAGAAAGCTCAAAAGAAGTATGGTTTTTAGATAGTGGTAGTAGTAATACCATGAGTGGAAACAAGGACATGTTTGCAAATATAGATGAATTTGTTGAGTCTGAAGTAAAACGTAGAGATAACAAAGTAGCTGCTACAGGCAAAGGTAGTATAAACATTAGAACCAAGCAAGGAGAGAAAAATTACATTCCAAATGTGTATTATGTTCCTAATCTAAAACATAATCTGATCAGTATTGGGCAGCTAATACAAAAGGGATATAGAGTCTATTTTAAAAATGATTGCATGTCTAATTCTTGATAAAAATGGAATTTTTATAGCAAATTTCCAAATGACACAAAATAGGATGTTTTCATTAAGATTATAAAATGACGTGCCTCTAGATTTTAAAGCAGATATGAAATATAAATCTTGGTTATGGTATTTAAGGTATGCCCATCTATGTTTTAGTGTGTTAAATTTATTGCATAGAAAAAACATGGTGAGTGGTTTACCATTCATTGAGAAACCAAAGAGTTTGTGAAGTTTGTATTATTGGTAAACAACATAGATAATCATTTCCTATTGGTAAGTCATATAGAGTAAGGGTTCCACTCAAAATAGTGCATTTAGATCTATGTGGGCAGATGCAAACACCTTCAATTGGTAATAGCTTATATTTTATGACTTTCATAGATGACTATACCAGGAAAACATGGGTATATTTTTTAAAACATAAATTAGAAGCCTTTGAAAATTTTCAGAAGTTTAAAGCAATGGTTGAAAAGCAAAGTGGACATTACATAAAAGTACTAAGAACATATAGGATGGATAATTTGTGTCCAATGATTTTCTAAAATTTTGCAAAAAATGGGATGAAGAGATAATTTACCACATGTTATACACCACAGCAAAACGGTGTTGCAGAAAGAAATAATAGAACAATTATGGAGATGGCAAGAGGCATGTTGAAAGCTAAACATTTACCAAATTAGTATTGGGTTGAATCTATAGCTTGTGTAGTATACATTTTGAATCATTCCCCATTAAAAGTGTGACATATAAGGTACCAGAAGAAGCATGGAGTAATAAAAGGTATAATATTTCTCATTTGAGAGTGTTTGGATGCATAGCATATGCACATGTTTCTAATGAAAAAAAGGAATAAATTAAATGATAAAGGGGTATGATGTATTTTGTAGGCTACAGTGAATGATCAAAAGCATACAAGCTATATAATCCTATCACAAAGAAGACTATAATTAGCAGAGATGAATTTCTTGAAGATGATGAGTGGATTTGGAATGTAAATCTTCAACAATAGCAGCAACTTGAAATACGAGTCTAGTGAAGCCCATGCCCCAGTAAATAATTCCAAGACATCTCAATATAGATCCACATCTTTGTCAACTTCTCAATATCATTCCAGTGATGATTCAGATATATATGAAACTCCAAAGAATATAAGAAGTTTGAGGAATATTTATGAAATGACTAGAAGTAATTAGGATGATTTGATTTCTAAATTTTACATTATGTTTTGCTTCTGATCCAATATGTTTTGAAGAAGCAATTAAGAAGAAAATTTGGTAAAAGGTAATGGATGAAGAAATTGAAGCAATAGAAAGTAATCAAACTTTGGAATTAGTAAATCTACCAACAAGGAAAGATGCAATTGGTGTAAACTGGGTTTATAAGACAAAGTTTTATGGTGATGGAAATATTGTGAAGCACAAAGCTAGGCTAGTTGCAAAGGGCTTTTCACAACAGTATGGTATTGATTATAATGAGACTTTTACTCCAGTAGAAATACTAGATACAATAAAAATCGTGTTAGCTATAACAACTCAAAATAAGTGGAAAGTTTTCCAAATTGATGTCGAATCAACTTTTTTAAATGGGATTTTACAAGAAGAAGCATATGTACAACAACCACCAGGTTATCATATTTTGGGTTATGAGCATAAATTTTATAGATTAAAGAAAGCTTTATATGGTCTTAAGCAAGCCCCAAGAGTTTGGTACAACCACATTTATTCATATTTCCTGAACAATAGATTTAGCAGATGCAACAGTGAACCAACTCTTTACATCAAGACAAATGATCAAGGTGATATTTTAATTGTGTGCCTATATATTGATGATTTAATATATATATAAGAAAATTTTCAATTGATTCCTTTAAGTCAACCATGAAGAAAGAATTTTAGATGATAGATTTGAGCTTAATGAAGTATTCTCTAGGTATTGAAGTAATTCAAACAAATGAAGGAATTTTATATGTCAAAAAAAGTATGCAAATGATGTTTTAAAGAAATTTAGAATGTCAAATTGCAAATCAGAATCTACACCTATGGCAATAAGATTCAAACCAAGTAAATACGACAAGGACACAAATATAAATCCAACATTATATAAAAGACTAGTGTGCAGTTTGATGTATTTGACAACAACAAGGTATGATATTGTGCATGTAGTAAGTCTTATTTTAGATTCATGGAGATACCAAAGGACACACATTAGCAAGCAAGGAAAATAATTTTGAGATATGTTAGTGGAACAAGAGATTATGGGATACTGTATTCAACATCAAATAACTTCAAATTGATTGGATATATGAATAGTAAGTTTTTGACAGCATTGATGATAGAAAGAGCACATCTGGATATATCTTTCATCTCAGATCAAGTGCAATTTCATGGGCTTCCCAAAAACATACCATTATCAATATTTCAACAACCGAAGTAGAGTATGTAGAAGCAATAGTAGTAGCATGTCAAGTTATATGGATGATAACAATAATGTCAGAATTGAAATAAGAACAAAAAGGAGCAACAAAAATATATTGTGATAATAACTCAGCAATAGAACTATCAAAGAATCATGTTTTTCACAAAAGGAGCAAGCATATTGATACAAGATATCATTTCATAAGAGAATTGGTCAACAATGGTGAAATATATCTTGAACATTGCAAAACCAAAGATCAGTATGCTGACATCCTCACAAAGCCATTAGCTAAGGAGAGTTTTGAAAATTTGAGAGAAAGTTTGGGCATCATCAAGTCTAGGAAGCAAGGAAATCAAGCTTAAGGGGGAGTTTTGGAATGATAAGCTTGATTCCATAATTAGTTAGAATGTTTTGGAATAGAATTTTCCAAAAATCTACAATAGTTTCCATAAATTCTAGAAATTTCTTCATTATCCATCTATCCAGGTTAATGCAGAAGTTTTCTAGATTATTCTTCAAGTCTATATATAAGACCATTTGCAATGTATTGGAGTGCAAGCAATGTAATTTGTTTACCCAGTAATTAATAAATTCTAAGTTAAATTTACAACAACAATTTCTATTGTGTATTGTTATCCCCTATTTTATTTTTCATATATTCTTTGTTTTTCTATGTTATCCTCTACCTCTAATCAATAATAAATTCCTTTGTTGAAGTCGATAATAATCTTAATGACAGAGTTTGCTTGGTGAATGTTGTTGATACTTTCTCCGAATTCATTGGTAGCCACCAACCTTTGTTCACAAACTTGTCAACATCTCATTCCTTTTGTCCTAATGGCTCATTCAAGACGATACTTTTTCATCGGTAGGTTCTTAGACAATAAGCTCTAGTTGGCAGTATTTTTGACTACAACATCCTATAAAATACAACGACATCTTGTAACGAAACTATCTTGAACACATGCAAAAATTGCACAAAAATATTTCAATACATTAAGGAAAATATAGCATTTCATTAATCATTACCTAAGTGGCATCCTCTCTACATAATACAATTACAAGTCTCTCCTTTCCCTTCTTCTCTTTCTCTTTCTCTTTGTTTGGAGTTCCCTCTTCTCCTCATGAATCCCCTTTTAAAGGTGTTAGAAATAATTACCTTTCAACTTTTGCAAGATAGTTTCATAACTATTGTATGTTCTTTGGTCTTCCAACTTCCCACATGGATGCTCCTGCATCATACTCATTGGATAAAGGGAATTTTTCCATGAGCTCCAACTCTTAAACATGAATTACTCTTCCAAGCTATCACCATTTTAGCTTGATTGTGTTCATGAGGCCAACTTCAATGTCTTGCATTGGCCTTCCTTTATTGATCAAACCTCATTGTATAGAATGCATTCAACATTCTCTTCACCTTCTCCTATTACAACACATCCATTCAACCACAATAAACATGCACTTTGTTAGATACTCCTTTTCGATACCAACACCTTCTTTTGGAGTGATAATATCTTCTACAACTCTCACAAGGATGTAGTTTCCAACACCTAGTTCCTACATGTTTATATCTTGCACACTAACTACAACAACCCATTCTTGAACCCTTATTCCTTATACTACTATCTCCTCTTAAAAATTTAGTTGTGTTACTTCCTACCGAACTCGCATACCCAAGGCCTTAATTATTTGGCATTATACCTGGAATTATGGATATTTTCACCTTTTAACCATATTTTCCAATCCTTAGAGTCAATATTTGTGGTTTACAACTTTAATCTTGGATATCAACACAATGTCCTTCACCACACTTTGAAGTACCACTACCACTATCAACTCTAACAACATGGTCTTTGTCATAGTCAACAATGACTTTATGAGGTTCATATTCCTCCACTATCTCTTTACTACTTATTTTCTCCTTTTATTTCCCCTTATTTGTTATAGGATTTGTTATATTATCTTCTTTTCCATCACTACTATTGGTGACCTAGACAATTTATCAATTTCCTATGCCTAACCTCTTACATGCATCAAAATTTTCCTCCACTTTTTTCACAACCTATTTCAACATCGACTCTTCTCCTTTCAAATTGTTATCATAACCCTTACAACTGGTGAATTGGGTTAGTTGTCTCTTCCCTATGATTTTTCTCTTATTTTTCTCTACCATTTCTTTCTCATTCTTCATTGGTGTCAACTTATCATGTAAACTTAATTCAAGGTTGGAATCTATGTGATGACCAATACTCCTTATCAGTGGAAACCCATCTATTGAAATAATCTTAGAATATTCTTCCAACATATCATTCATATCATGTGTGGATTCATCCATCTTGTTCATTATGCCTTCTTTTATGGGTTTAGTGATGAAAGTAAAACATGCTTTCTTTTTCTTTCCATTCAAGGATTTCTTTTTTTTACCCAAGCACATTGTAATATTGTTGTCCACTTCTTTCCCTTTGTCCTTCATTGGACTTAACATGTACCTCTTGTCATACTTCTCAACAATATAAGTGTTATCCCTACCTTCACCCACTATAATTTTATTAGACTTCCATGGTATTCCCAACAAGACATGACAAGCATATGTCGACATAACATCACATAGTATCACATACTTATAAGAGTCAATTTGCATATTTACCATATATTGTTCAATTACCAAGATTTGATGTCCCTTTTGAAACCACAACACCTTTTATGGGTTTGTATACTCCATCCTCTTCAATCCAAGTTTCTCTACTATATTTGTTTCTACTTGATTATCGGTGCTTGTGCTATCCACAATCACCATACATCACTTGCTTCTTGATTTGCAAATTGTCCTGAAAAAAATCCTCATTTTCTTAGGTTCATGCACCTCCTTGGTGATTTTTAATAACACTTTCTATATCATGAAGGATTCTTCTTGTTTTAGATCTTCCATATTCTTTGGTGTAGCAATATTGTCTTCATATACTTGTGCAATCTGGTTATGAGAATCTCTTCCATGCCTGATATTTTGTTGCACTTAAGGGTATTCAAATGCCTATTCTCTAGCTTCTCCACATCTATAACATTTTTAGAAAAAACCACATCCTCTTCCTCTACCAAACCTACCTCATTCTCTTGATGATTTCCCCTTTTACTAAGTACTTTTACTAGATTCACTTTGAGAAGTACTAGCTTCTCCTTATTGCACATACTGCCTGCTACCACTATTTGATAGTTTTCTTCCTTGAGAGGATTATCCTCTTTCTCTCATATTATTTTTTTGCTTGCACAATAACTTTTCCTTTGCCTTGAGATCATATCGGTATGTCTCTTCAAGAGTTTTGATTTATATCAAACTAATTTCATCTTGTATGGGCACTCCTAGTCCATTTATATATCTTGTCACCTTCTCCTCACCATATTTAATATGACTAGTTATGATGGTCAACTTATAAAACTCCTTTGTATACTCCTTCACTCCCAAATTCTTTTGCTTGAGGTTTTAGAGTCTTCTAAACAACCCTATATGATAAAGTTTGGGAAAAATAAGTCTTAAATTTGACTACCAACTTATCCCAAGTTAAAATTTTGTGCTTGCTCTTTCACTGCCTCTATATTTAGATATGATCATACCAAATATAAGAATTTCCCTTCAACCTTGTACAATAAAACTTTACCTTCTTGGGGTCTTCTCCTAATTCAAAATTAAAATACTTCTCTATATTTGTGATCCAGTATATTCGCTCCTTTGCATTCAAGATTCTATTATATGACAAGGTTTCTATCTTTGGATTTTAACCCATATTAGAGATCACCTATATCAGTAACTCTTCTACCTCTTCCCCTTGCTCTTCATCTTGAGCTTCCACATGACCATCCTTCTCTTATTCACTATCACTAATATCCTCAAGATGAACACCTCTTTTTTAGGTAGTTTTGATTTCCTCTTGTCATGTGGTAATTCACTTTATCATCTCGACTATATTTATAGCTCAAGGGCCTTGTGGTATTCCTTGTACTCTTTGTTTCATATTTTTATGTATCTCACCTCATAGATCTTCTGGTTTTGATACCAAAATGATGTAGCGGTAAGGTGGGGTAAATCCTTTTCAATAACAAGGTGAATAGTAATATCTTTAGGTGATGAGATTTATGCTTTAACAAAAAACTTTTAATATGACAAATCCTTTCTTATTTTTCGATAGACTAACTTTCCAATAAGCCAAAAACTTTTTGATTTTCATGAAACAACAACTCGAGATGATTCATTTTTAGAAATAATATTTAGTTGACAACTTCATGTCAGTAATATCCTTGACAACACCTAGCTTAGATGGTGATAGGTATTAGCATGTTCTATGACATTTTATATCATATTTTGTATTTGGTCAAAACATAATGTTTCATTTTATTTTTAGGGCACCTACCTTATTATTATTTGTTAGTAAGTAGATAGTCAAATAGGGTTTCTTATATGTCTAAGTAATATGATCATATCTAAAGGATCCTCCTCCAAGCAGTGTAATCTCTATTTATAGCCAATTTTGCAATGCATTTCATTAGTTCTTCATTACCAAATATTTCTTATGTCTCCTTGTGGTTTTCCATATCATTTTGGTATCAAAATGGTAAAATTGGTTTGGTAAAGAGTATCCTCTTCCCTCTAGGCCAATCTGGTTAGGAAGGGGAATGAGAAATCTCTACTAGTAGATCCTACCTATATTTTATTTTTACCTGGTTAGGGACTATGTTAGCTCCAAGTCACTTTAAGTCTTCAAAGAAATAACTCTAACTTTTGAATCCTCTACTTTGTCAAGTGTAGTACCTTTATAAGTAGTTGCGATGCACATTTTCACATAACATGACGTCCAACAAAATTCTATGAAACCATGCTATCAACCTCAGGGATCTTTGCTACTCATATAACATATGTTATCACCCTCAAGAGACTCAGTACTCATGTAATATTCATATTTTCCAATTTCCTATAGTTAATATATTCCAAAAGTATAGTGTGGAGCCCTTTATAGACTATGCACCTTAATTTTGGTCGAACTGCTGTTAAAATCAGGTTGCTTTAATAAAATGCATAGCGAGTTTTTCAAGTTGTCACACTACAATTCAAGCTCCTATTGAAGCTAGAAATTGAAAAAGAAAGAGAGGCAGAACCTATGACTAAGATAAATATTGAACATATTTATATACCATGTGGATGTTCAAATATTAGCATATAGGGGGAAAGAAGACTAACTAAGTAGAGAAAAATAACTTTCACTCTACGAGCCAGTTGTAATGAAGCTTGCACCTAGAAGTCATTTTTGTTGTTGGCACCGATGCTCATAAAAGAGCCATGAATTTGTTATCATGGTATTTTTAAAAATTAGGTTCAAAGATAAATCTCCAGGCTTGTAGGTGAAAGATGTTAATGCCACTACGATGAGACAAAAAATATGGAGGTAGTCCAAATGTATACCATGTGATTAATTTTTGAAGAGATATGGCACCAAGGTTCAAAGGAGTTACTATTGATTCCACCAATGTCCACTTGTATATGACCACATCAAGAGAAAGTTGGACTTGTTTATTGGTCGTGAAAGATATTTAATACATTTGGCCTATTGATACCAACATATTGGTCTACAATGATAGAGGAGAAAATAGCCCATAAACCATGCTCACTTGTTGCACTTGGCCTCTTGTAACATAGTAAAAGATATATTCTCTCCCTAACCAAATGAAGCACTCTAATAAATAGCAAATTTAAAGCTTATAAATTAGAGGTGGTAGGATGATATTCTCTTTGGTAGAAATATTTATTTTAACGAAGCATTATCTATGTGCATTAGTACTCAATTTTCTCAAAAATATCAATGAGAGATCCATTTAGTTGACCCTTTCTTATTTGACATAGTTGTCATAGATAAGTCAAGATGGATGGTGTGAATAAACTTTATTGGGTGCTTCTAGTTAAGGGGTTCAACATAAACAAATTAGATTGTATATGTCAAGAATATTTGCCTTTTGGATATTATACAGTGATTGTGAGTACCATCTAGACAAAGAATTCATACATGTAGACTCATACCAAGTGACATCATGGAGTATATATTTCAGAGTCACAAAGTCATTGTAAACCTAAAGAAGCCATTAGATGCTTGTCATCATAAAGCTACAATTTTTTTTTAAAATGCTATGATTTTTAAAATTCTTGATGGTTTGTAATAATGCCAAGAGGACAACTAAAAAATAAACACATAAAGCCAATCTAACATTGGATGATAGAAAAACAATTGGTACATGATGTGGGGGACATAGATTTAAGAAAATTTCCATTTGTTTGGTATCACAAAATATGGACATATTTGGATTATGCTAGTGCCCAAATTTATTTTGAGCTAAAAAAATGATAATCCAAAGACTCACACCTAAGCATGAGGAAGTTATTTTGGGTTCTAGGTCATGCATATAATATTAGTTGCATAGTTTAAATTTGGTATTTATATGCAAAGGATATTAGCTTGAGGAAACCCCTATGGCTTTTTTATCGTGTTGTCCCTCAAGCACCAAGATTTGGAGTACAAGGTATGCCATTAAAAAATGGTAATTGTCATCAGGAACAACCACAATACTCAATCCAAAAATACACTTTTCATCACCAATAGTTATTTCTACACTAGGAACCATTATGAAAGGAGAATATTTCACTTCACCATAAACCATTCCTTTAATTGGTTGGCCATTATACCTTGCATATTATTTCTATCACAATACATGCATCTTTGTGTAATCTTGTTGAGCTAATTTGTTTTAACTTTTTACTTAGACACTAAAGTGTTTTTCTTTAAGTCAACCATAAAGCCACTTGGTTTATTATTTATGTCCACTTTGATTGTTAGTACTTTAGTTTGGTCAAAATCTAGTTTTATTCCTAGCTCAACATCATAGAGAAGCTAGCCAAAGTTAATTCCTTAGTCACTTCCTTGGTTGACATCATTAGAGATCTCATAATGTAGTCTTCTTCCTCCTCTATTTATTCTCATGCAAAGTGTAAAGTCAAATTATATGAAGGCTATAGTAATATCAAAGTCAACCTTAGATATGGAGACCTAGTTTACATATAGAAAATCATCGAATGATGACAAAGTTCTTTTTTCCAAACAAAACTCTCTAGCATTGTTAAGGTTCTCATCATTGAATACCAAGAAAGTAAAAATACCATCACCACTTGAGATGAGTTGGTTACTACCTTGAATACTACCTTCTACCCATCCAATTATGATTATGACTTGCTTAACCAATGGGTCCACCTTAGATAGGGAAATCACAAATCCATGTAGGATTATATCGAT
>JAQPPZ010011868.1:0-41233 GCA_028583015.1 Wollemia nobilis
CTACTATCCTTTAGTGTAGTTGTGAAATATGCTACATGGTTGTGACATCTCAGATTCGGTCATCTAAGTTTCAATGGCCTAAACTTACTACATAAGAAATAGATGGTGAAGGGTTTACCCCTTATTGAGCAACTAAATTAAGTTTGTGAAGGTTATCTAGTCAATAAGTAGCACAAGGATGTGTTCCCTATAGGACAGTCTTGGAGAGCTTCACAACCATTGGAGCTAGTGCATTCAGATATCTGTGGACCTATGCAAACCAACACATTTGTTGATAACAACTATTTCTTGACTTTCATTGATGATTTTAGTCGGAGGACATGGGTATATTCCATCAAGAAAAATTCAAAAGCTTTCAATAAATTCAATGAGTTCAAGGCTTTAGTTGAAAAATAGAGTGACTATTACGTGAAGACTCTCAGGACATATGGAGGAGGTGAGTACATCTCCAATGAATTCCATAATTTCTGTAAGCAAAATAGAATTCAAAGGAAGTTCACATCTAGATACACACCACAATAGAATGGTGTTATAGAGAGGAAGAATAGAACCATTATGGAGATGGCACGAAGTATGTTGAAGACCAAGGTATTGCCACATGAAATCTAGGTGGAAGCTATATGTTGTGTAGTTTATCTACTAAATAGGTGTCCCACAAAGAGTGTGAAGGACAAGATTCCTCAAGAGGCTTGGAGCAACCAAAAGGTGAGTGTTGCTTATTTAATATTTTTTGGGTGCATAGCATATGCACATGTTCTAGATGAGAAGATAAAGAAGCTAGATGACAAGGCGGAGAAATGCATCTTCATTGGTTACAGTGAAGAGTTGAAGGCTTATAGGCTATATAACCTTGTGACAAAGAAGTTGGTTATAAGCCAAGACATGAAGTTCCTGGAGGATGAAGCCTGGAACTAGAAATTAAAGACTAGTCAGCCATAACCAACAATTATTGAGTCTGAGGACTTAGAAGAAGAAAGAGTGCATCCACCTGTAGCTTCAAGTAGTAGTACTAGTGCCAGTAGCAGCACTGTCTCATCATCATGGTCACCTCCCCTTGCAAGAAGAATCTCCAACCTGAAGACACCAGTGATAACAAGGAGCTTGCAAGATATTTATGAGGTAACCAGGAATGAAATTGATGAAGAACATTCTGATTTTGCTTTATTTTTTGAGTGTGATCCAATATCATTTGAAGAAGCAATTCAAAATCAGAAATGGGTGCAAGCTATGAATGATGAGATAGAGGTTATAGAGAAAAATAAGACCTAGGAATTAATGGATCTTCCAATAGGTAAGAAAACCATTGGAGTAAAATGGGTATATAAAACCAAGTTTAATGCCCAAGGTGAGGTTGACAAGCATAAGGTCATATTGGTGGTAAAAGGCTACAAACAAAAGTTAGGGATTGACTATCATGAGGTGTATGCACCTGTAGCGAGACTTGACACAGTTAGAATGATCCTAGCATTGGAAGCCCAGAAGGGTTGGAATGTTTACCAGATGGATGTCAAGTTTACCTTCCTCAATGGAGTGTTGGAAGAGGAGGTCTACATAGACCATCCACCCAACTATGAGCTAGAAGGGCAAGAAGGCAAGGTCCTAAAACTGAAGAAGGCCTTGTATGGGTTGAAGCAAGCACCAAGGGCTTGGTATAGCCGCATTGATGCTTATTTTTAGGAGAATGGGTTTATCAAATACCCATATGAGCACACTTTGTACATGAAGACAAATGCAGAGGGTGAGATGATCATTGTTTGCTTGTATGTAGATGATTTGATATATACTGGAAATAGCAATATGTTGTTTGACCAGTTTAGACTTGCTACGAAGAAGAAGTCTGAGATGATAGACTTAGGCCAGATGAAATATTTTCTAGGCATTGAAGTTGACCAATTTGCGGATGGCATCTTCATTTCTTAGGGTAACTATGCAAAAGATGTTGTGAAGAGGTTTAAGATGAAGGACAACAAACCTACCATCACACCAGTTGCAACAAGCCTGAAGCTGAGCAAAAATGATTGCGGTAGCAATGTTGATCCAACATTCTACAAACAACTTGTTGGAAGTTTGATGTACCTGACCGCAACTAGATTGGATTTAATGTTTGCAATGAGTTTGATTAGCATATTTATGGAAGCACCAAAGAACACTCACTTGTAAGTAGGGAAAAGAATACTACGTTATGTCAATGGGACCAAGAACCATAGAATATTTTATGCTAGAAAAGACCAACTTGAACTTATCGGCTACACAGATAGTGATTGGGCTGGCAGTATAGATGATAGGAAGAGCACTTCCAGATTTGCATTCCACCTTGGATCAGGTGTAGTATCATGGTCATCCAAGAAGCAACCAATTGTTGCATTATCAACTACTAAGGTAGAGTATGTTACCGCCACTTCAGCCGCATGCCAGGTAGTATGGCTGTGAAGAATTTTGGGTGAACTCAATCATCACTAGGAAGGAGCAACCATGATTTATTGTGACAATAATTCCACCATAGCACTATCGAAGGATCCAGTGTTTCATGGCAAGGACCAAGCACATTGATATCCGCTACCACTTCATCAAAGAATTGGTAAAATTTAATGAAGTTGTATTATTGTTTTGCAGGTCCAAAGACCAGATGGTGGATATCTTCACAAAACCTTTGAAGGAGGAAGACTTCAACAGGCTGAGGGAAATTCTAGGTGTCAAAGTATTTGTGAAATATTTTTTAAAGGAGGATGTTAGAAATTAAACTAGATTTCATGCCTGTAATATCTCTGACAAATATTTCCTTCAAAATCTGATCATTGTAAATTCTAGTATGTGCAATTATTAT
This sequence comes from Wollemia nobilis, assembly GCA_028583015.1. Classification (NCBI taxonomy): domain Eukaryota; kingdom Viridiplantae; phylum Streptophyta; class Pinopsida; order Araucariales; family Araucariaceae; genus Wollemia; species Wollemia nobilis. The sequence goes on from JAQPPZ010011868.1 coordinate 2,825, forward strand.
CGGTAGTTACGTTTGGATAAAAACTCTACTTTTGTATTCATTGCATGTTAGAAGGCTGATAAGCCTTATATCTCCAATATCTGGCTATATAAGTCGGTGTCATCCTTAGAATAGAGCAACTGAGAGAGCTAAAGCAAATAGAGTGGTGAAATAGGAGAGGAGCAGTAGCAAAGGCCGTAGAAGTGACAATAGAAGTAGTGAGAGGAATGGAGAAGGAAAAGACAAAGACTAAACAAATTACAGGGAGAAGAGAATCCGAAGAACCACTTCAAAGAACAAGGAGCTGAAGTGACAACATTCAGAGACTCCTATCTGAGTTCACCTTACAACCTTGTTTGCAGATGTATGTAAGCTTCAAGATAAGAAGCACCTAAAGTAAAGGTTCTATTTTGTAAAACTACAGTAATAAATTCGGATCTTTGAATACAGCCTTGTTACAGGAAAACATAAACACATGCGGAGGCAAAAAACAAACAAAGTTTATATTTAAACAGGGGAAGGGAACAAAACATGGAAGAGACTTTGCTGAGCCTACAAGACCATGAAGGGTCAACCAAATGCTCTGCTGAGCATTACAACTATGGCATATGCTGCCTACGGAATACACCACCCAAATGCAGTAAACACTTCCAAATATGGATTAGACCACCGAAGGGCCTGCACTATTGGTGTGTAGGGAAACTGGGGCTGCTACCCAGATTATTGAATGTAGACTCAGGATCAGGCATTTATAGATGCAGAGGATCTCAGGATGGCATGGCAAGAATCTCGAGGCCATCTGGAAGCTTACCGTGCTCACCTACTGCATTAACCTAGCCCATGCTTCTTCTGCCAGATGAACAGTTGACAGGACGTTCCAGCGGCGAAGACGCATACGGAATTTGGATTAAATATATTTTCCAACATCCCCCCTTAATCTAAATTCCATCTAACACAAAAAAATAAGCTTCGGCATTCTCCAATGCAAGATTTCTACTTTGGTGATTTCCTTTGCGAAGCAGCTACCTCGCTGCTCAAACTTTCGAAGTAGATTCACTTCGGCCAAAAAACTTCCGAAGCACTTTCACTTCGGAAAAAAACTTTGCGAAGTGGCTTCAAACTTTCGAAGCGCTTTTACTTCGGCCAAAAACTTCCAAAGTAATTTCTGAAGCACTTTTACTTCGGCCAAAAACTTATGCGAAGCTGCTCAATCTTCACATCGGCAAAAGCCTTTTGCGAAGCAGCTTCAATCTGCCGAAGCAGTTTCACTTCGACAAGAACTGTTGCTAAGTTGCTGCTTCACTGACCAAAACTCCGAAGGGCGCATCTATTCATGAAAAAGCTTTGCGAAGCTTCTTTCTTTGGGAGCATAAAAGGTGTCATCGGGATGGTAGGCATGCTGGAAACAACTTCCACCAACCAAGGGCTTACTCGCTTTGCATTCTGTAACAAATCTGGCTCATCCCATGTTACCTGGAGAAGGCGCCATGGCAAGTTGGGCCAATGCACAGGATCAGCAAACTAAACTGAAGATATCATGCCAACGAACCAACTGATCCTAGCAGAGTCCTCCGTCTCGAACGCCATCTTAAACCTCGTCCCGGGAACCCACTGTGATTTCATGGCTGCTTTCACAGCCTGCGCCTTCACACAAAACTTCGGCATGCTCACGTGGGGTAGAGGATAACTTCAAACGCCTGTCTCGCGACCGCGGACGTGGTGGCTTCCACCACTGATTTCGCACAAACTCTCTGTTTTTTGCTTGACAAGTGCACCAAACCCTTGCCGCTCTTAAAGCATTTCATGGCTGCTCTCCATATAGCTTCTCCACAACCTCTGCCTGCTGTCTCCTTGCTCTGATACCATGTCAAAAATTAGAGATTAACCAAACAAATAAATTCGGATCTTTGAAGACAGCCTTGTTACAGGCAAACATAAACGCAGGCGGAGGCAAAAAACAAACAGAGTTTATATTTAAACAGGGGAAGGGAACAAAACAAGGAAGTGGCTCTGCTGAGCCTACAAGACCATGAAGGGTCAACCAAATGCTCTGCTGAGCATTACAACTGCGGCATATGCCGCCTGCGGAATACACCGCCCAAATGCAGTAAACACTGCCGAATGCGGATTGGACCGCCGAAGGGCCTGCACTGCTGGTGTGCAGGGAACCTGGGGCTACTGCCCAGATTATCGAATGCGGACTCAAGAGCAGGCATTTATAGATGCAGAGGATCTCAGGCTGGCATGGCAGGAATCTCGAGGCCAGCTGGAAGCTTACCGCGCTCACCTACTGCATTAACCCAGCCCATGCTTCTTCTGCCAGATGAACAGTTGACAGGACGTGGCGAAGACGCATAAGGAATTTGGATTAAATATTTTTTCAAACAAATAGACGGTTTTTGAAATATCTTGCATTAGATTAAATTCCAATCTTCGCGTCTTTTTTTCCGAATGATTGATACAAGTAGTTGTGGACAGTTTTATCCAGATCATTACTTACTTGCGTATTTTAGAAAATCCATGTTGGGAAAGAAGACTGCCTAGTTGATTTTTTAGGCAATTTCTCCTACGAAAAGGGACATCGCACCCTTTTCCAAAAAGGTGGTTTCGCGCAAGTTCTTCCTGAAAAATGAATATCGCGCATGCTTTCCCGAAAAGCGATATCGCGTCTTTTCTTCCCAAAAAGATATCACGCAAACTTTCCAAAAAGGAATTTTGCTTTCCCTAACGGAACTCCTCCAACCAAGATTTTGCGGCTGCGCGAGTCTTTCAAATTTAAACTTCCATAATTTAACATTTGCCATACCATGGTGCAAATTTTATCGCTCTCAAATATTGTGGACGTTACGTTTTATCACAACTATTTTAAAATTAAGTTATCTGTCTAAAATACTTTAAATTGCATTTCGCTGCGTCTAGTTGACCCTCACAGCATCAGGCTAAACCTTATGTATTAAGAGAATGTTAAACTAAATAAAATAAAATACATTAATTTAAAAAAATAAAAATAAAAAAATCGTTTATCTATAGTTTGTAGATTGGAAGCATCTCCAAAAAGACATATTTTTATATAAACTTCTATCTAATAAAAATAATTATAAAACTTCCATCTAAAAAAGATTATATCATAACGTGATAAGTAATGATTGTTTCAAAATCCATGAAATATATATATATTTTTAAATAATAGATAAACATGCTAACAATGAAAAACCTTAGTTAATAATAATAAAACACCGGAACTAATAGTAATAGGAAAAAACTAAAATATATAAATAATTGTTACAAGATGTCAGCTCCTTAAAGAGTGTTACTTGATAACTCTAGCGCTTCAAATGGAGTGAGCCAAGCAGCAAATCCATTAAAACTCTTCCCATAACTGTACGCCCCTTTGCTGCTTCATGGCTGGAAATAATACGAAGATTTTATCAGATATATTAAGACAGTCGCGTTCGTAGCTATATGTATATATATGAGAAGGATATTGTCACCTTTAAAAGCCGATGTAAGCATATCAAGGTGGTTACAGCAGCCACCGTATGAAAATCTCCTTCAAACTTGGAAGGAATTTCACCCAAATATACGATATAGATCTGATGAAACGCATGTTCAATATAAACAGAATCAGGTGCTCGTATGGCCTTATTTAGTTTTTGAAGGAATTTTATTTCTTTTTCTCCTCCTCGCCGCCGAAGTGCGTCACTCGCGTGCAGACTGCCGAAGTCTGTCACTCGCGTGCAGTGCGGACTTCGCTTGGGCAGACTGCCGAAGTCTGTCACTCGCGCGCAGTGCGGACTTCGCTGGGCAGACTGTCGAAGTCTGTCACTCGTGCGCAGTGCGGACTTCGCTTGGGCAAACTGCCGAAGTGCGTCACTCGCGCGCAGTGCGGACTGCGCTGGCTAAACTGGCGAAGTGCGAACTTCGCGTGCAGTGCGGACTTCGTCGGAACAGACTTGGCCAATCTTGGCCTTCGACTTCTTCGTCTTCCGCGGCTGTCGCTGGGTTTTCCTGGCTTGGCAAGACCCGAAAGAGAGGAGAGAAACGCCGGAACAGAGAACAACAAGGTTAACACCTAAACTACTGCAAACCCTAAAGATGCCACAGACAAAAGCAAACTTTATTCATATGAACAACTAGGGTTACAGAATTCCTCAACCGAGGAAATAACTACATCTACAGGCTACGCTGCAGGATAAACTAAACAGGGGAAATGTCGAGTCTGCAGCTCGGACATTTCTCAGCTGAGCCACACTGCTCACTGAATCGCTCTGCTTTCTTTCTCTTCGCTTCACTTTCATGAACTTCTCTCACACCCGCTCTGCTTCTCTTCTTTTCGCACTCTAATTTGTCTGTAGACCCGAACCGTCCTTTTATAGCCGCGGGGAGAGGAGGATAAGGGTTATCCTCTGACAACTCCGGATAAGGGTTATCCTCGGACCGACCCTCGTCTAGGGTTTCTGACAAACGTCGACTTGGCATTAACTCCTGCGGAGATCGGATCTGTCAGGTGTCAAATCTGTCAGAAGGTAGGTGCGACGTCATGTCACACTTTTGCCGAGATCCCGGACTGCGACAGCGTAGTCCGACTTCGCCCATGTCTGGAGCGCAATCCGGTTTCGCCCAAGGTTCGCAGCGCAGTTGGGCATAGGCATGAAATTTGGGTTTATTTTTCTAACACCCTCCTTTAAACCTGATTTCACAAGCACTTTGACTCCAAGCTGCTCTCGTAATCTGCTGAAGTCTTCCTCCTTCAAAGGCTTCATGAAAATATCGCCAGCTTGCTCCTTGGATCTACAAAGCTGAGATGAATTTCTCCGGACTTCACCAACTCTCTGATGAAGTGATAACGAATATCAATGTGCTTCATCCGGCCATGGAACACGGGATCCTTTGACAGTGCAATGGCCGAATTGTTATCACAGAAAATTGTTGTCGCGCCTTTCGGAGGATTGTATAGTTCACTCAGAACTCTTCGCAGCCATACTGCCTGGCATGCGGATGTCGTGGCGGTGACATATTCTGCTTCGGCTGTGGACAACGCAACAATGGGTTGCTTCTTGGATGCCCATGAGACTGCCCCTGATTCGAGATGGAAAGCATACCCGGAGGTGCTCTTTCGATCATCGGTACTGCCAGCCCAGTCACTGTCTGTGAAGCCCACTAGCTCCAACTGGTCCCGTCTGGCATAAAATAGGCCATGGTTTCGCGTCCCGCTGACATAGCGCAAGATCCTCTTGCCTGCTTGCCAGTGCGTGTCCTTCGGAGTCTCCATGAAACGGCTGATCAGACTGACTCCGAACATCAGATCTGGCCGAGTTGCGATCAAGTACATCAGACTGCCAACTAGCCTTTTGAACAAGGTTGGATCTACAGACCTCCATGTATCCAACTTGCTCAGCTTCAAACCTATGGCTACAGGTGTGATGGCGAGGTTTCTTGTCCTCCATCTTGAAGCGCTTCGGGACATCCTTCACATACTTGCCACGAGAAATGAAGATGCCATCTGCTGATTGGTCAACTTCAATGCCGAGAAAATATTTCATCAGCCCCATGTCTGTCATTTCAAACTCGAACTTCATGGCTGTTCTAAACTGCGCAAATAGGTTGCTGCTATTGCCAATAAATATCAGATCGTCTACGTACAGGCAGACGATGATGAGCTCACCTGCTGCATTTGTCTTCATGTACAGGGAGTGCTCATATGGGCATTTTTGAAACCCATTCTCCTGAAAATAGCCGTCAATACGGTTGTACCATGCTTGAGGTGCTTGCTTCAACCCATACAGGGCCTTCTTCAGTTTTAGGACTTTGCCTTCTTGCCCTTGTATTTCATAACCGGGCGGTTGGTCTATGTAGACCTCTTCTTCCAACACTCCGTTGAGGAAGGCAGACTTGACATCCATCTGGTACATGCTCCATCCTTTACGAGCTGCAAGTGCCAGAATCATTATGACTGTGTCAAGTCGGGCTACGAGTGCATACACCTCATGATAGTCAACTCTTGACTTCTGCTTGTAGCCTTTCGCCACTAATCTGGCCTTATGCCTGTCAACTTCTCCTTGGGCATTAAACTTCGTTTTATATACCCACTTGACCCCAATGGTCTTCTTTCGTGTTGGAAGATCTGTTAGCTGCCATGTCTCATTCTTCTCAATGGCTGCTATCTCCTCATCCATCGCATTCACCCATTTGTGATTCTGACTTGCCTCTTCAAACTCCACTGGATCACATTCAGTAAAGAGAGCAAAATCAGAATAATCTTCATCTAATTGATTACGGGTTACCTCATAGATGTCTTGCAAGCTCCGAGTCTTCGCAGGAGTCCTCAGGTTTTGAATTCTGCTTGCAAGTGGAGGTGACCGGGATGATGAGGGTGTGCTACTGCTGGCACCACTGTTGCTGCTTGAAGGCATAGGTGGTTGGACATTGTCTTCCTCCAAGTCTACAGATTCAACAGTTGCTGGTTCAGACTGACCAGTCTTTGACTTCCCGTTCCAGACTTCATCCTCCAGGAACTTCACGTCTCGGTTGATGACAAGTTTCTTTGTCACAGGATTGTACAGCCTGTATGCCTTTGATGGTTCGCTGTACCCTATGAAGATGCATCTTTCAGCTTTGTCATCCAACTTCTGCCTCTTCTCTTATGGAACATGTGCATATGCTATGCACCCAAAAACTCGCAAATGAGCCACACTTGGCTTCAACTGCTTCAGGCTTCCTCTGGAATTTTGTCCCTCACACTCTTGGTGGGACATCGGTTCGATGAGATAAAGCTGCACAACTTACGACTTCGCCCGAGAACTCATGTGGCAAACTTTTTGCCTTCAGCATGCTCCGTGCCATCTCCATGATTGTTCTGTTCTTCCTCTCAGCTACACCATTCTGCTGCGGCGTGTATCTGGTAGTGAACTGCCTTCGAATTCCATGTTTCTTGTAGAAGTTATGGAATTCGTTGGAGATGTACTCTCCACCTCCATCAGTTCTGAGAGTCTTCACATAATAACCGCTCTGTTTCTCAACCAGAGCCTTGAACTCCCTAAACCTTGCAAATGCCTCTGACTTCAACTTGATTGGATAAATCCAAGTCTTTCGGCTGAAGTCATCAATGAAGGTCAGGAAATACTTATTGCCGGCATATGAGGTGGTCTGCATGGGACCACAGATGTCTGAGTGCACCAGCTCCAAAGGCCGTGATGCTCTCCAAGACTGTCCTACAGGGAATGCATCCCTGTGCTGCTTGCCGACCAGGCAACCTTCACAAACTTGGTTCGGTTGCTCTATAAGGGGTAAACCCTTCACCATCTGCTTCTTGTGCAGCAGATTCAAGCCACTTGAAACTCGGGTGACCGAATCCGAGATGCCACGGCCAGGTAGCATCCTTCTCAACTGCACTCAGAGACATCAAAGATTCATTCTGAATCTGCAGTGAAAACATTTTGTTTTTCGTCATGGACACAGTTGCGATTTGTCCATGGACTTTGTCTCTGATGGAACAGACACCATCTTTGAATAGTACAGTGTGCCCCTTCTGCACAAGCTGTCCAACACTTAGCAGATTGTGCTTCAACCCAGGCACATAAAAAACATCTTGAATTGTTTTTCTATCACCGTGTCGGGTGCGGATGAGGATCTTTCCTTTCCCCATCACAGGAACTTTGATGTTGTTCCCCATATTGACTTTGGACTGGACTGTTTCATCCAGTTGTGAGAACATCTCCCTGTTCCCAGTCATGTGGTTGCTGCAACCACTGTCAAGATACTGAGATGTTTTTCTTGCTCTCCTCTTCAATACTGCAAGTCAGCGACACATTTCCTCCTATCGCATTTTTGGGTTCCTCTAAATAATGGGCTTGCTGCTGATTCTCGTTCGCCATCTTCTTTCTGCACTGTGTGGCATAATGGCCGAACTTGTTGCAGTAGTAGCATTGGACCTTTGACATGTCCTTCTTCTACTGAGAGCCACCTTGCTAATTTTTGCCAGTGCCTCTTCCTCCTTGCTGATGAAAGTTGCAACTTGGCTCAGCGTCTTGAGGGTTTGAGTTCCCTCCTTGCTTGTTCCTTCTCCCATGCCTGCTTCTGCCTCTTCCTCCTTGAGAACTAGAAGCATTGTGGTGGGAGTCTTGTCTGCCGTTGTCTCGGACTGAGACTTGCGCTTTGAAGGCTTGCTCCAAAGAAGACTGAGTTGAGCGGCTCAGCCTCTGTTCATGGGTCTACAGGGAACCCATGAGTTCATCTATCGAGAGGGTTGTCAAATCCCTCGACTCTTCGATTGCTATCACAACCGAGTCAAACTTCGCAGGCAGACTTCTGAGAATCTTCTCCACGATTCTCTGGCTCTGGACATTTTCTCCGTTCAACCGCATCTGGTTGATAATGTCCATCGTCCGGGTGAAGAAGTCACTCATCGACTCGGACTCGCTCATCTGCAGATTTTCGAACTCTCTCCTGAGCATCTGTAGTTTCACCAACTTCACTTTGTCGGTGCCCTGATACGAACTTGCTAGGGTTTCCCAGGCCTGCTTGGCCTTGGTGGCTGATGCAATCCGCGGGAAGATGGTCTCCTCAACCGCTTGCATGATGTAGAAGAGGGCCTTCTGGTCCTTCTTCTTGTGCTCTTTCAATAGATCCTTATCTGCTTGAGAGAGGGCGGCCAATCTTCTTTGCATCTATCGATTCTAGGTAGCCGTTCTCGACTAACTCCCATAGCTCCTGAGATCCGAATAGGATCTTCATCTGGATGCTCCAGTAATCATAGTTCTTACCATTAAATCGTGGGATCTGCAACTGCAGTGAGTTTCTCTCGGAAGCCATGCTTCTATCTCCATGTCATGGCACTATCAGCTCTGATACCAATTTGAAGGAATTTTATTTCTTTTTCTCCTCCTCGTCGCCGAAGTGCATCACTCGCGCACAGACTGCCGAAGTCTGTCACTCGCGTGAAGTGCAAACTTTGTTTGGGCAAACTGCCGAAGTCTGTCACTCGCGTGCAGTGCAGACTTCGCTGGGCATCGCCAAAGTCTGTCACTCGCGCGCAATGAGAACTTCTCTTGGGCAGACTGCCAAATTCTATCACTCGCGTGCAGTGCAGACTTCGCTGGGCAGACTACCGAAGTCTGTCACTCACGCGTAGTGCGGACTTCGCTTGGCGCAGACTGCTGAAGTCTGTCAATCGCGTGTAGTGCAGACTTTGTTGGGCAGACTGTCGAAGTCTGTCACTCGCGTGTAGTGCGGACTTTGCTTGGGCAGACTACCGAAGTTTCTCACTCGCGTGCAGTGTGGACTTCTCTGGGAAGACTGCCGAAGTCTGTCACTCATGCGCAGCGGCGTACTTCGCTGGGCAGATCGCCGAAGTCCTGCTCACTCACGCGTTGTGTGGACTCGATTGGGTAACCGCCAAGTGCGTCACTCGTGTACGGGTGCGGACTGCCGGCTAACTCGGCGAAGTGTGAACTTCGTGTGCGAAGCATGGACTTTGTCGGAACAGACTTGGCCAATCTTGGCCTTCGACTTCTTCGTCTTCCGCGGCTGTCGCTGGGTTTGTCTGGCTTGGCAAGACCCGGAAGAGAGGAGAATAACAAGGTTAACACCTAAACTACTACAAACCCTAAAGATGCCATAGACAAAAGCAAACTTTATTCATATGAACAACTAGGGTTACAGAATTCCTCAACCGAGGAAATAACTACATCTGCAGGCTACACTGCAGGACAAACTAAACAGGGGAAATGTCGAGTCTGCAGCTCGGACATTTCTCAACTGAGCCACACTGCTCACTGAATCACTCTGCTTTCTTTCTCTGCTCACTTTCACGAACTTCTCTCACACCCGCTCTGCTTCTCTTCTTTTCGCACTAGTTTGTCTGTAGACCCGAACCGCCTTTTATAGCCGCGGGGAGAGGAGGATAAGGGTTATCCTCTGATAGCTCCGGATAAGGGTTATCCTCGGATTGACCCTCATCTAGGGTTTCTGACAAACGTCGACTTGGCATTAACTCCTGCGGAGATCGGATCTGTCAGGTGTCAAGTCTGTCAGAAGGTAGGTGTGACGTCATGTCACACTTTTGCCAAGATCCCAAACTGCGGCAGCGCAGTCCGACTTATCCCATGTCTGGAGCGCAATCCGGTTTCGCCCAAGGTTCACAGCGCAGTTGGGCACAGGCGTGAAATCTGGATTTATTTTTCTAACAGTTTTATGGGTACCAATTCAAATTGTTTTTTCATACATATCAAGTAATTTCATTGCCCAAAAAAAATCATGAACACACCTTTCTACCCGATATTTGAGACTCAAGCGCGCATATATTACTCAAGCGCGCATAAGAAGTAAAACCATCGCTGTCAGAAAATGTTTTTTCCCTGAATCTGCCATGGTTAGTCCAATAATGGGAGTCCTTCAGGGCTCCAAATTGGAAGGGAAGAGCCCTTTTCACTCCTTATGTTGCGAATGTAACGAAGTCATGACGTCGGCTTTCTGCTTATTTCTATCGCACAATAAATCCAAACATGAACGAAATCTCCCATGTCCTTTGCATGTAACTCAATTATGAGAGCCGTTGTAAACTATTGTTCTGTCGTTATTCTTCTTCTGCCGATAACCATTTTACAAGTTCATTTGTGAGTTAAATGACATGAGTTACATAGAATTCATGTTTGATGTTTTCCTGCATGTCTTTATTAGATCGATAATTACGACAGACGTTCTAACCTATATTTCTGCCATAACCAATAACTATTTTCCACCTTATTTGGTGAGTTAAATGACATGCACAATTCATGTTTGATGTTTTGTGCTGTGTCTTTATTAGATCGATAATTTCAACCCTATCAGCGATATAAAATTATCTATAAATATTAGTTTGTTGTGAATGTTTTCAATTAAGCGACACATACTTGGTGAGAAATGCGAAGGCCATGGCACTTAGAGGTGGTGATATTAAGGAGATGATTCCTTACAATGTTTGATATAGGAGAGTGTTCACAATCACACTATTTGTTTTTAGTAATAATTAATAAATTTAGGATTTAAATTTTAAAGATTGTTTTTATGAAATTTATTTTACTTTATTATTGTTGATATGACGTGAAAAAGATTACTATACAAACAAGTTGCCCCCAGGTTTGAACCTAATTGTCTTCTTGGTAATTGTCTTCTCAAACAAACACTTACAAATTCACCTAATCTTCAAAGACAATAATGATGATGATGGCACTTAGAGGTGGTAATATTAAGGATATGGTCCCAAACATTCAAATTTGGCATAGGAAAGTGGTCACAATCATACTATTTTTTAGTAACTAACAAGCTCAGGATTGAAATTACAGGTTTACTCTCACCAAATCTATTCCACCTCATTATTGTTGACCCTTACTAAATGAGACTACTATGCAAACAGGCTGCCCTAAATTTGAATACAAGTATCACATACCAATCCACGTAATATTCAAATAGTAATAATAATAATAATAATAATAATAATAATAATAATAATAATAATAATAATAATAATAATAGTTTTTATTGCTATAGTGTATATAATGTTAGCTTATCCATAGAATCTATACCATTTCTCCCTCAATCTAGTAAATAATTCAATTTTTTTTTATACTTCATTAAAGCAAATATTCAAAATTTTGTTGAGTGGCTTAACGTTAATAAATAAGATAGTAATTTAGAAAGATCTAGTATATTAAGATTTTTCATGCCCTAATTCTCTTGCAAGAAAAAAGCAAGTGTGTCACACAAAAATCACTTTTTCTTTACATTATTAGTAGTATTTTTTATTCTATAAAATTTATTAAAATTAAAATTAAAATTATTATGGAATCCGATGGATGAAAGGGTTTAAAAAAGATAATTTTTTAAAAAGGTACCGTACTGAGCCAAGCTGGGAAAGTAGTGCTAATCCAGAGTACTTTGTGCATTATTCCTATTTACTTCTTATCCCTTTTTCATCTCCTAGGCAAAGTAGCTTCTAAGTTTGATAGCATTTGTAAGTCCTTTATTTGGGCTGGTCCTGAGATGAAAAGAAAATTCCACCTAGTTTTGTGGGATCAAATCTGCATAAGAAATAAGGATGGTGGTTTGAATTTGAAAAGTGCAGCCAAGATGAATAAGGCTTTGGTGGAAAAGCTCGGTTGGAAAGTGACCTCCAATTTAGACCATTTGTGGTGTAGAATTTTGAGAGCCAAATATAATTTTGATTCCTTTCTTTCAGAATTTCTTATAAGTGGAGGCTCAGCTTTTTGGAATAGTTTGATTAAGTCTCACAACTTACTTAAATCCAATTGTAGTTGGATCATCGGTGATGGTAAATCTATGAATTTTTTGGAGGACCAGTGGCTGATAGATGGCCCACTTATTAAAGATCAGTGTATTGGGGAACTTATTAATTTATCTAGAATTAGTGGTCTTTGAAAGGTGGTGGAATTTTTGGTGGCTCATGGTGGTAGGAAATCTTGGGTCAATCCCCTCTCGAGATTGAGAATTAATAGTGAGCATCGGTCATGGAGTACGTTAATGGAAGAACTCGAATTATATATCATTCACCAAGAGGAATTTGGTGATAGACTAGTGTGATGTGGATACAATGAAGGCTCTTACTATATCAAGTCAATGTATGATATCATGAGCTCTGAAGATAATGGTCAATTTCCTATGAAGTTGATCTAACTAAAGAATTTAACTCTAAAAATTAATATTTTATTTTGGTTTGCGATGCAAAATAAGATCTTATCTATTGAAAATCTCATTAAGAGAGGTCTTTGTTTAGTTAATCATTGCTTCCTTTGTAAGAAGGATTGGGAGTCATCTTCTCATATTTTGCTCAATTATCGAGTCTTTCAGGAAGTGCTCTATTTCATTTTATTTTGGCAAGATATCTCTTGGGTGTTGTCCAACTAGATTCTAGACTATGTTTATCAGTGGGGGTATCCTTTTCCTCTCTGTTGCTCAAGTGCTTTTAGAAATTCTTACTACCTCATGTGATGTGGGGTGTTTGGAAGGAGTGAAATGTGTGTGTGTTTAATGATGTGGAAGATGAAGTGGATCACATTAGTTTCAAAATCCTTTGGAAAGTTACAGAGAATGTTTCTTCTATTTTCAAAAATTTGAATTCTCCTCTAGCTCACTCCTTGAGTGAATTTAAATTGGAGGAGAAGTTAGATTTTATTCCATTGGCTTGACCCCCATTTGCTCCTAACTCAAGGAGTGTTGTGCATTGGTCCCCACCACTTGAAGTATGGTTTAAGTTAAATTTTGATGGGGCTTTTAAGGGAAACCCAGGCATTGCAGGTGCTAGGGGAGTTATCCATAATAGTAGAGGAGATCTTATTTATACCTTTACAGAAAACATTGGTAGTCAATATTCCCTTTTTGCTGAAGCGAGAGCACTTTCCTTAGCATGAGGCTATTAAAGGATCTAAGAATTTTCAATGCTATCATTGAGGGTGACTCCTTTAATGTAATTAAAAAACTAAAGAGGGAATATCATGCAGGTTGAATTTCATATTTTATATGAAATAAATGTAATTTAGAACCTTGAAAAATATTATACTTGAAATATTTTGTAATATTTGTTAAACCTAGTAATACTTTCATGTAATTATTATTGTATGCTTAATTTTGAAATTTTAGGGATAAAACTAAATCTATTCTATTTCATATTCATATTTTGATATATTATTATACTACAACAACACTTTTACCAAGAATATTGATTTTAGGAATAAATCTTAAAATATTCAGCTCTCATAGGCTAAAATATAATAATAAGAAAGCGTACTCCATGCATAGATTATATTTTAGTTAATTTTTGTTGCTCCTACATTTAATGTATTTGAAACTATTACATTGTTTTATATATTGATATGTTTAAAAAAATGGCTAAAGTTATTGATGGTAAATTATTTGAGTAATTCCATTTATTACATATATTTTTATAATGAGTAAAATATGTATGCTTGTGTCTTATTGAATAATATTGTAACCAACCACTAGGTAAAAATTGAAATATCTATAAGTGAATTAATCAAATATAAAACTTAGAAATCAAAATAGAAGTTGAATGGATGAGACCTAAGAGTAGGTATATACATTTCAAATAGATTTGAATTAGAATTTTTAAGTGGATAAACATGGAAAAGGAATTATATCAAGATTTAGTGTCAATAAATCCCTAAGATAATTATAAAATTTATATCCAAAGGTTTATATAGGGTAGAATCTACATGAAAATGCTTATTAAATATACGAGTTAATTAATAATCATGTTTCTTATTTTTGAAATACATTATTTATTTCATATAAGATAGAATATGTTCTCTTGTATATTAAGTTATATGATTTATCATGGACTTCATGTGGATAGATTAGCACTAATGCAAATATCTTCTTTTGTTATGTTGGAAGTAGTAGAGGAATTTTTCATGATTCTATTGTTGAATAGTAAATCAATATAATCATTTTCTTTCTCCATCTCAAGTATCATAATTTTATTAAAGTGAGGTGTATACCTCCATTGAAAATCACATATGTAAGTGATACATAATTGACATACATTTTATATATGATTTTCCAAGGTTGGCAATTGTCGAAGTAGTTTTTCTTGATTTAAAATTTAGAGTTTTGGCTGATCCAAAACTCAAAAAAATTAAGCTAACAAAGATCATGAAAGCGTGCAATTCAAGAATATCAAAATATAGTAAATAAAAATATAAATATATAAGCAAAAATATATGCTGATTTTTTTGCTCAAAAAACATAGTATAATGCAAGCAATCTTTTAGAAGAGATGTGAGACTATAACATTGGATCCATTACTCATTATTTTTATAATCAAGGATGCATCTTTATTTATACAAAAATTGATGTGTTGGAAATATATTGTATTGAATATGGATGGTCACCCATATGGAAATGTAATAATTCATCTTTTACTAGTTGGCATGTCACCAATATGAAAATATGGTTATTCATCTTCCATGAGTTACCAAGTGTGTACTAAATAGAGGTTGCATATATATGACTTGTACTTTTTAATTTCATCTTTTACTAATGTGTCAACATAGCCACCTAGGTTTTGTAGGTGAGTTGGAGAGGTGAGGGCAATCCTCCAAGGGAGGTCCCAAGTTCGAATCTCCACCCTACCAAAAAGCTAAACTGGGTACCCAAAATCCAATTAATAATGTTGGTGAGGGTAGGGCTGGGTGGAACCCCCGGGTGACTTTGACGGTGTAGAACCCCCTTTTCGTGGTCTCTTAGACCAAGGCGGCCCCGCAAGGGGTATTTCACTTAAAAAAAAAACACATAGCCAAAAATACATATTGCATATGAAAGTCTAAAAATAAAAAGTTACTATTTTTAGTAAGTATTTTGTTTTACATTTTTATGATCTTCAAAGATATTTTTTATAAGTTTTCCACTATTTATATAGTAGATTTGACTACCTAAATTTGTGTTCTCTAAGTAATATTTACAATGCTTCTTGAATCAATAAAAATTGATTCTCAAGAACAAAGTTCTACCCCTACAAATGTAATTAGGATCAAATAAAATATTATTAAGAATTTTTTGGCATAAATCCATGCAAAAATAAGGTGACATGTTCTTCCCTTGAAATTTCTTTAGGACCTCATTCATTAACCTCATGAATTTGCTTAGAGTTTTTGACAACCTAAATTGTATAATGTACCATTCATACAAGACTTATTTCATCTTGAATGTGGTCTTCAATTCATCCTCATATTAAATTATGATATAATGATATCCAATATTAATGTCTATCTTGGAGAAGTATTATCCTTAACTCAAAAAATCCATCAAGTCATCCATGCATGATAGTGGAAACCTATACTTGATGGTAATCTTGTTGATAGTGGGTGATTTTATGCACATCCTTAATACTCTATACTTATTTGATGTTAGTACTACAAGCATTATAAAAGGAATTAGAATTTACCTTATCAAACCTTCTTTTAGTAGTTCTTCCATGTGCTTGATTAACTCCACACTCATATCAAGACTCATCCTATGTGGTGCCTTGTTTGGAAAACTAGAACATAGAATTATATAAATACAATGTGAGATTACATGTATATATGATAACGCATATATCATCTATATATATATATAAGGTCACTATAATTTACTCCATAATAGTTAGTTATTGTCCCTTCGACAACCAAGAGATATTGTATTGTGATGGGTGTATGACCTTCTTCAATTACAACTTTTGTACCATCTCCATAGAGATCAAGTTATCCATGTTGCCTCCATCAATGATCAACTTGTAATACTTTCCTCCTGACTTACACTTGGTGTGAAAGAGACTCCTCCTCAACCATGAATTCTCTTCACATATGTGCTTTAACAATAGCTTACGAACCATCATGTTTTTTCCATACTCTAGGTATGCACTTTCTACTTCACTACTCAACTCACCATTGTTTGTGTGTGCTACATGCACACATTTCTCTATGCAACCACTATTTTGTGCTTTTATACATTCAAATACCTAAAACCTTTCTTGACCATGTCTAAAGTAGGTCCCTTTAAAATCCTTAACATAGCTCTAAGACTTATCTCCACCCTTACCAAAATTTTATTTACAATCAATATCTTGCATGATGCCACTCACACCAGTACCTTTCTTGTGTGGTTTGGTATTTATAACCTCTTGCATGCTTCATTCACTATCCTTACCCTTACCATTATAATTATGCATATCTTATTATCTATGGGACAAATTCTCCTTTACACATAACACCAATTGGTAGGGTTCTTCATTGGAGTTTATTTTTATCAAATACATCTCATATTGAATCAATATGCACAAACTAATCACATACATTGATACCTTATTTATATCATCCTCTATTTATATTATGTAAATGTATAATCTACAGACCTTTTTGTGTATGCTTGCATAGTGGTCTCTCTTTGGCATAGATTTTGGAATTTCTTAAACAAATCATGTGCATAGTTAGATAGTAGGAACTTTACTATGATATTCACCATCATCTTATCCCATGTGGATATTTTATGCTTATTCCTCTACCCATGGCCCTTCTAGACCGAGTCGCATCATATTGTAGCATACCTTTTCAACTTCATGGTAGTACACTTGACTCTTTTAAGATTCTTAATTAGTTCAAACTCAAATTATCTCTTTATCTTGGTGATCAAATCCACCAAGTATTATAGATTAAATGTCTCTACATATCTTGAAATATTAAACCTCGACTTACTTCTACCCTTCACTATGGTAGTCATAAATATTTCTTCCATCATAAGGTTCTGTGTGGCCTCAC
Source organism: Wollemia nobilis (assembly GCA_028583015.1). Taxonomy (NCBI): domain Eukaryota; kingdom Viridiplantae; phylum Streptophyta; class Pinopsida; order Araucariales; family Araucariaceae; genus Wollemia; species Wollemia nobilis. Next base: position 20,110 of record JAQPPZ010011868.1, read on the forward strand.
CCTCATCCTCGGTACCATCCTCCTCATCATGATCATCCCTCTCATCTTCACTGATATCACCCACCACTACAACACCTCTATGTTGCATGGCCTCAATAGCCTTTAGTCTCACCAAGAGAGATCTAGGATTATTTTTACCCTCTCCACTTTTGAGTCTATGAGTAATCTCTATGGTACATCTATAATGTAGTCACAAGTACATGAACATTTTAGATCAAACAACTATTGTAATCCAACACCATGAAATAGGAGCTTAACCTCTCATACCAACTGATGCACCACCATATGTAGGTCAAATTAAGAATAGGAACACAAGAATAAGAGTACACAATTGAAGTAGGAAGAATAAATAGAAGTCAAAACATAAAGATCTCATTTTTTAGTTGAAATTAAGGAAATATTATAATAACTACATACATATGTCACTAAGATAATTTGCATTACAATCAAGAAAATCTAAAACTCTACCCAAACTATATTGAATTAAAATATTCCTCGAATGGAATCCTATCTCCCATAGTGAACAAATACACTACATATATCATTCACATCATGAATCCAAGGGCCCCTAATCCTAAAACAATTAATCTAGGGAACCCTAATCCAAGGAAACCTAATGCAATGATCATGTTGACCATCAAAACTATGTTGTGCAAAGACCAAAATATTGCATGCATAAAGACCATGGAACTACATGTGCAAAGACCATAGAACTACATGCACAATGACTATAGAACTACATTTGAAAAGACCATAAAAATATAAATATTTTTGGTCAATGCAAGATTGTGTGAACACAAGGATGCTCTTGCATCATAGCCATAACATTGTTATTTTTTCTTTTTAAAGAGGTGATGAAATTTTCCTTTTATCTGTAATGTGATGACTCCATGGGTTTCATAGGGAGATCTACATCAATGGATACCAAGAGTTATAACTTAAGATAGACATAAAATATATTAAATTTTCTATAGCCATGTATAGCTAAATTATACCTGTGCTAAATGTGGAGGATAATTTCATCCCATGTACATGGATGCTTGGAATTATACATTCAAAGAAGATGCATAATCACTTAATTTATAACTTTTGTATGACCATTAGTCTAAGGATGAAAGTCTATGGACATGTCAACTATTAGAGTTTATTACTTGAATGATTTACATTATACCATGATAGGTATTTAAAGTACATAGGATGCCTTATTTAGGCATAAAAAACTTGCAACTACTTCTATCCTATACCACATGCATAGACCTTGTGAGAATTATTTTTTCATAATGTGTTTACAATAAACCTTTGTAACATGAAATATAAAATCATTTTTAAAACTATGGTACATAGTTTGAAAAACATCTTAAATTATTTTATCTTAAAATAAATAAGTGGATTTCTTCGAGGTAATGAACTCCTTAAAGAAATCTTTGAAATGGTGTTATAGAACATTTTTTGCGTTATCCTGTTGTGTCTTGGAGTTTAAGATTTTTAGTGGGGTGAATTTATAATAAATAAATATTATATTAAAAATTTGCTTCCCCATTATACTTAAAATAGAAAATTAGGCTAAATTTTTTTATAAAAGTAGAAAAAATCTAGAGTAAGATAGAAAGATGGACACAATAAATATAATGAAAGTATTCTTCATTTTAAATATAAAAAAAAAAAAATTAGAGGCAAAAAAAAAAAAAAAAAAGGGAAAACATTAAAAACTTAGAAAAAAATGAACTAGGTAATTAAAAAGATCGTTTAAAATAAATAAAGAAGTAAAAGAAAAAAAGTAATTATATTAAACAAAAAAAATAAACAACATTGCTTATTTAAAAATGAAAACTTAAGATGGAGCCAATAAACGAATTCATGAAAATAAATTCGGGAAAAAAATAAGATAATAAAATTATTAATAAAGAATTAGAAAAAAACTAAAAAAAAAAAAAAAATAAATATAAAAAGCATAATCAAAGAAAAAAAAGAAAGAAACAAAAAAATTAAACAAACAAATAAAAAACAAACATAACAAGAAGAAAAAAAAAGAATAAAAGGTAGAGATAAAAAAATCTACCGAAAAAAAAAAGGGATAACAACCGGAGGACAACGAGGAGGCTCAAAGGGAATAAGGAAACTCAATATTTTTTCTAACATTTATTTACACTTGTATAGTCCACCATTACCTTTTAACTCAACACACTAATAGCAATGTAACTTACAACACATAGAACATTTTCTCTTTTATTTAAAACAAAGCAATATTTATAATATAAGCTTCATCACATAAAAGACCTTCACCCTCTTTTTAAAATAAGACTTCCAACATCATATGCATACAAAAAGAAGGTGGCTCTCAATGTCATTGCCACAAACACAATAAGAAAGTGGCTCTCAATGTCATTGCAACATAAAAGTATTTTCCATTTCAAAACAACAAGCAACATTCAAACAAACTTAACTCATGCAAAGGTATGATTTTGCAATGCACCTAAATGATATACAAAGTGTTCCATGTGATAGATAGCCAAATCATCACTTCCCTTCATTACCTCTTTATCTTGGCTTATTTTCTTTCTTGGACACCTTGCAATTATCCTGCACTCACAATATTTATCAGTAGTACCATGTTTCTACAATAAAAAGGTAAGTTTAATATTTATCTACTTTCATTCATTAACCATGTAATAAGTTTGTTACATTTTATAGTAAATTTTAAAAGTTTTACTCTACACAGGATGGTGTGCATTGTGGTATAGAGCACAAAACTATCCTGATGGATGAAACACAAAAAATGTTAGCAGGCTACAATACATCACTGGAGAATCCTGGAGAAATTTCTAGCCTACTAGACTTAACATGTAAGGTGTAGCATGCTAGAGCATATATCTTGGAGTTAAATGAATATTTTTTCATGAAATGCAACAAGTTTTATGAGCCATAAATTCTAAATGTATGCATGTATTCCTAGGATGAGCAAGATTCTATAGGAGAATATCACCAAATAAACTATGGTCCACACTGTAGAATACAAAGGGTTTGAAGTATGTGAGTGGCAGCAAGGAGCTTATCACAGGTCATCACAACTTTTGTCTCGGATATGTTCTACACCATGATTTGCAAATCGTATGCACTTGTTCCAAGATAATAGTTGAGCAAGATACAATATAAAGTAAATAACAATGTTCTATGCTACTTGATAATACAAATAATATATAGCAAACTAAAATATGTTTTGAGCTATGAAATATTACAAAAACTTTAGAGCAGAATAGAGCATGAAATAAAAACAAATAAACCTAACTTTTCTAAGTTGTAATTATCATCACCCAAATATTACTCGAATGCAAAAATACATGAAAGTACTATTTATTGATCAAAGATTAAAATACATCTACTACTGAACTATTTTGTAGGTTATTTATTAGGGGGGGTTTTGAAGGATACGACTTCAACTCCTAGCTTCCCTTTCTACTGTGTCACACTATTCTTGGCTTCTCTCCTTTGTTTTATTCTAATCTATTTATTTTTCTCTCCACACTATGTTGTTGTGTTCTTCTCTTATTTCTCCTCATGCTTGTTCACATATTCATAGCTAGGAGGGAGGAAAATATATTACTGACCTTCTAACATGCATTTAATTCAAAACTAGGGTTTCTATTCAATCATTGAATAACTGTAACTATCGATAATAACTATGCACACTTTAAAAAGGTGATTGGATTTTGGATATAAGATCTATCAGACATAAAATTTGGTTTAATTTCTAACATTCCCCTTTAAGCAAGATTTCACAAAGACTTTGACATCTAGCATTTTTCTATCTTTTAAAATATTCCTCCTTCAAAACTTTTATGAAGATATCCACAACCTGGTCTTTGGACCTGCAAAATAATAACACAACTTCATTAATGTTTACCAGTTTTATGATGAAGTGGTAGTGGATATCGATGTGCTTGCTCATGCCATAAAACACTAGATCCTTCAACAATGCTATGGATGAATTATTGTTACAAAATATAATTGTTGCCCCTTCCTAGTGATGATTGATCTCATCTAATATTCTTTGTAGCCATACTGATTGGCATATGGCTGAAGTGGTGGTAACATACTCTACCTCAATAATAGATAATTCAACAATTAGTTACTTATTTGATGACCATGAAACTACACCAAATCAAAAATGAAATGCATAATCATAAGTGCTCTTTCTAGCATCTATACTACCAACCCAATCACTATCTATGTAGCCAATAAGCTCAAGTCGATCTTTCCTTACATAAAAAAATTCCATGGTTTCTGTTTCCATTGACATAATGTAAAATTCTCTTCCCTTCCTGCAAGTGAGTCTTCTTCAGTGCTTCCATAAATCTATTAATCAAGCTCACTATAAACATCAGGTTTGGTCTGGTTGTTATCAAATACATGATACTTTCAACAAGTCATTTGTAGAATGTTGGATCAATATTGTTGTTGCAATATTTCTTGCTCAATTTTAGGCCTGTTGCAACCAACGTGATTGCTAGTTTGCTATCCTCCATTCTGAATATCTTCAAGACATCTACTACATACTTGCCTTGAGATATGAAGATACCATCCATATATTGGTCAACTTCAATGCCAATAAAATATTTCATTGGGTTTAAATCTATCATATCAAAATCTTTATTCATGGTATGTCTAAATTACTCAAACAATATACTTCTATTGCCAATATATATCATATCATCTACATACAAGTATACAATGATCATCTCCCCATATGAACTTGTTTTCATGTATATAGTGTGCTCATATGGGTATTTAATGAATCTATTCTTTTGAAAATATGCATCAATATGGCTATACCAAGCCTTGGATGCTTGCTTCAACCCATACAAGGCCTTCTTCAATTTTAAGACCTTTATCTCTTGCCCTTCTAGATCATAGCTAGGTGGTTGGTATATGTAGACCTCTTCTTCAAACACTCCATTGAGGAAGTTAGACTTGACATCCATCTAGTAAATATTCCAACCCTTCTAGGCTACCAATGCCAAGATCATTCTGACTATGTCAAGTATCGCTACAGGTGCATATACTTCATGATAGTCAATCCCTGACTTCTACTTATAGAATTTTACCACCAATCTGGCCTTATGCTTATCTACTTCACCTTGGGTATTAAACTTAGTTTTATATACCCACTTGACTCCAATGGTCTTATTACCTACTAGAAGATCCATTAACTACTAGGTCTAATTTTTCTCTATGGTTTCTATCTCATCATCCATAGCTTTCACTCATTTTCTATTCTTAAGAGCATCTTCAAATAAAATTGGATCACACTCAAAAAATAAAGTAAAATTAGAATTTTCTACTTCTTCAATATAATTTCTAGTTACCTCATATATATCTTGCAAGATCCTTATCTTCAATGGTGTATTCAAGTTGGAGATCCTACTTGCAAGTGGAGGTGACCATGATGATGAGTTTGTGCTACTACTGGAACCACAAAATTGCTTGAAGTTATAGGTGGATGCACTCTATTTTTCTCCAAGTCCTCAAACTTAAACATTTCTAGTTCTAGCTAACTAGTATTTAGTTTCTAGTTCTAAGCTTCATCTTCTAGGAACTTCACATATTTGCTAATAAGAAATTTCTTTGTTACAAGGTTATACAACCTGTAAGTCTTCAAATATTCACTATAACCAATGAAGATACATTTCTTTGCTTTTTCATCTAGTTTCTTTCTCTTATCATTTGGGATATGTGCATATGCTATGCATCCAAAAAATCTTAAGTGAGAATGACTTGGCTTTTGGTTACTCCATACCTCTTGTTAGAGTAATATTCCATCATTTGGGATAATTACCTGTTTCCTACATTAGGTAGATTTTTATATTACCACATGGTAAAAAGTTATTTCTTACTTTTTACCACATATATTTACTTTTACCTTTAACCTGGATATTATCTTGGTTAATGGGTTAGTAGTCGTAGTCAATTTGACTACGTAGTTAGCTGTTAGTAGGTTAGGCGCTTATCATGTTAGTTGTTAGCTACATTGGGGGGATATTATTTCTAATATTCCTAAGTCTATTCCTAGCAAATGCTACTTGTATTTAAGCCTATGATTATTCAATAATATGGTTAATGTTCATGGTTTTACTTCATTGGTATCAGAGCCAACGTTTTTGCTCGCCTGGAGGATGAGCTGGTGACATTTTGGAAGCCACCCAACCCACCTCAATAGGTGAGCTCGATGGCTAAGGGAGCGATCGAAGGCCCATTTATGGCCAGGTCAACTCGACCTACCAGGGCCTAGATCATCTTGGGGTCGATCGACCATGATCGATCACCAAGGCGATCGACACTGATCGACCACCCATAGGGCATTTGACCTGACAGGTCGAAGCCTGCCAGGCTCACGATCCCAAGGCTAGATCTGGCCCATCGGGACCGCACCCTCATAGACCAGCCCAGTAGGATCGAGAGGAGGGCAGGAGCGCCCTCTAGGCAAGCCGATCGCAATCGGTGATCCCACCACAACCAGAACTCTGACAGGGCAGGATCGAGACACGTGGGCATGACCTACGAGGTAGGCTGAAGTGGCCACCCCTACGAACACGTAGACTGACAACCTGACACCTGGACGCTGACTCGACCGACACCTGGACAAGACACGTGGGTGTGTTGACTGATCAGAACGTGACAAGTGGCAGCGAATCGTTGGTTCAGTCTCGCATGCATGGCGGTCAGCGATTTGTTTTTGCGTGGCAAAAGGAGTGTCCTATTGGCTGATTGCCCGAAGGCAATCAAAGGACAAGGTGTGCGCTTTTCATTTTAAAGCGCCAAAGACTCATCGCCTAGCTCATGTGGGATAATTCCCACTGAAGGTTTTCAAACCTTCTCAGAGAAGGCCATGATTTTAAGAATCGTTGGCCTCCCCTCTCTACCCGTCGGGTGCCCTAGCCCGGCTGGTCAATACGGCCGTGTGTTCCAGCCGACGTCGTGGGTTCAAGCCCCCGTAGCATCATTTTAGTGAAATATTTTTTTAATATATTTTTTTGAAAAAAAATATATGATCGGGCGGTCCTTTCTCCACCAAAGCCCATCATGCAGCGCGCTGGTTAAGCTGCTCTCGTTGAAAGCCAGGGGTCGCGTGATCGACTCTCACGCATGCCTCAAACAGGTATTCTTTTAATACAGAACATTATTTTCCTCGAATTGCTTTTCTAAAGTTTTTTTTTGTAATGTATTATCTTGATTTTTTTTTATTTCCATAATAATTTAATACAAACTTTTATATAGAAAATCATTCTTATTTACCATCTTGCATGATTTTTTATTTTAAAAGGTATTCAATTATTATTTTTATCTTAAAATTTAATCATTTTATGCATTCAAATTACAAAACCAAGCAATAGAGAGAGAATACACCAAAAGAAGGCCTTGCAATTTTTGATTGCAAAACAAAGCAGTTTTTTTTCTTCAACATTTTTGCAATAAACTCCTCAACATTCCTATAGTTTTCTTCCAATTTTTTTTGGAGATAAAGAGACATAGGAACTTTATATTCTATTGCAAAACCAAAACATTGGGCAAGGACAAAGGTCATTTCTTTTGCAACAAAACCACACATTTGCTTTTGTTTTCTCCTTCACAACAGGAGATATAATACATAAAATTGCAAATTTTTGTTGTAAACTTGAGAAGAATTTTTGAACCTATTTTTGATCCTTATGATGGAGTGTTGAAGACATAAACCAAGTCATTTGTCGACTGGTCTGGAAGCCTTTCAAACGCGGGTCGTGTGTCGACTTGTCTTGAAAGGAGTGCTCGAATTTTCAATTTTGTAAAAATTAAGGGGGGATAGAAGTCATATTTTTGTGATTCTATTTTTTGCAAAATTGTAAAGAGAAAGGGGGGATATTTCAAAGTAAGAAAGGTGCATTCTCGATTGTACTCGACACCTTTTCTTAAAATTGGCTACACTAGGTGCATTTTCGGTTGCATCCGACACCTATAGTGATAAAATTTGGGTTGCTCTCTTTTTTGATTATTGCACTAACCATCATGTTTTTTGCAATTAAACAATCATAAAACATTGAAGAGCATTTTCAAAAACCCAAACTTCACTACAATCGTGCTACACCTTGCACAGGTTAAACAAGTCAATTTTCACTCCCCATCAAAGGTCAAAATACAAACACCTTGATTCACTCTCTTTGTTTGGCTTAATTTCCTCAAACTTTCCATCCTTTTTGAAGGGTGTTAAGGCAGGTGCCATTAAATATCCTAGAGAGCAAAATCAAAAGTCTTTCAAAAACTACCCCTTTAATTTGCTCTATTTTTTTGGCTTAAATTTCCTCAAACTTTTCATCCCTTGTTAAGGGTGTTAAGGCAGGTGCCATTAAATATCTTAAAGAGCAAATTAAAATCTTCCATATACTCTTTTGAGGGTATATTGAAAGAAAGACCATCTTAGTACAAATTGTAGGACCTTCATCATGGCAATTATCAATAAATACTTAAGTGATACACAATTGCTAAAAGGTCCTAACTATTCAGCATGGAAAACTAAGATGAAAGCCATCTTGACTGTAGAGGACATGTGGGATTTAGTTGATGGCACTGAATCAAGACCTGCAACAGTAGGAGTAGATCAAAAAGCATGGGACAAAAAGAACAATCGTCTTCTCATGTTAATACTCCTAGCAACTACTGATGAAATCCAGCCTCACATAAGTGAAGCTAAAATTGGTAAAGAGGCATGGGATGCTCTTTGTACCATTTTTGAAGGTAAGAATCAATCAACTGTTCTAAACCTTCAAACACAACTTCATACACTCCATATGAAGTCAGGTGAATCAATAGAACTATTCCTCTGCAGAGTGGCAGATCTGAAGTCTAAGCTTAATGCTTTAGGGGCCAAAGTAGAAGACACCATTTTGACTTCAGTAATTTTGAGAGCTCTACCCGAATCCTACAAAATGTTGATTACATCCCTTAATGTTTCACAAAGAGTTGTCACCTTTGTGGAGTTAGTCAATTTGCTTCAAACTGAGGAAGCAAACCAACTCCAAAATGATGAAGTGTCGAACAATGCACTTTATTCAAACTATAAGGGTGATAAGAAGAAAGGAAACTTTCAAAAGGGAGGATCATCCTCAAAAGGTAAGGAAAAGCAATCTCAAAAGAGGTTTTGCTCGCATTGTAAAAAGGACAACCATGACACCAATCGGTGTTGGTTCAAAAACAAGCAAAACAAGAAAGACAAAGGCACAACACAGAAGCAAAACAAAGGCAATATTGCTAGTGAAGTGTCTAGTTCCGATTCTGATTCTGGTTCAGAAAAAGCACACAGAGTGCTTATTGCTAAGACAATATTGTAGAGGGAAAACACATTTGTCACCTTGAGCAAAACATCATTTCTCTCTCTCTTTTTTTAGGCTTCATAAATAGCATAAGTTTTTGTTTGAAGTACTTGTAATAAAGGGGTGTTTGTACCTCTTTTAGGCTTCATAAAATAGCAAACTCTCATTGTTTGAAGTTCTTGTAACAAAAGGAGGGAATTTTCTGGTGTAAAATTGCCTAGGAGGCAATATTTGTAAAACCCTTCACAAAGCTTCTTAAGTTGCACATCTTTTGCAATTAAGGGGGATATACTTTCTTTTCTTCACAATTTTTTGTAAAAAGGGAAGAAGACTTATAAGGGTGCATTTTCGGCAGCGACCGACACCTTAGTCATACTTCTTTCAGAAATTAATTACAACATGTTTTGCAACGAGAAGGGGGAACTTATAAGGGTGCATTTTTGGCAGCGACCGACACCTTAGCTACCTTATCTTTTGCAAACTCATATTGTAAATGAATGAACCTCGTATGAAGTGATCTACTCTACTACACCTAGCAATTGCAGTGGCTGGTTACCCATGCAATTCGGTTGGATGACGTGATTACTATAAGGACATTCGTTGGTGTGAAGACAAAGTGAGGAATGACCCACTTTTTGCTTAGGAGCAGCCAGAGCACTATGACAGAGCAAGAACCAGCAGATCAACATCTTTTTCACTGTATTGGGGCAGTTATATACTTTACCCAAATATTGTTGTATAGGATGATAGATATGTATTACCCAAATAATGTAATAAGGGGGGATGTTAGAGTAATATTCCATCATTTGGGATAATTACCTGTTTCCTACATTAGGTAGATTTTTATATTACCACATGGTAAAAAGTTATTTCTTACTTTTTACCACATATATTTACTTTTACCTTTAACCTGGATATTATCTTGGTTAATGGGTTAGTAGTCGTAGTCAATTTGACTACGTAGTTAGCTGTTAGTAGGTTAGGCGCTTATCATGTTAGTTGTTAGCTACATTGGGGGGATATTATTTCTAATATTCCTAAGTCTATTCCTAGCAAATGCTACTTGTATTTAAGCCTATGATTATTCAATAATATGGTTAATGTTCATGGTTTTACTTCATATTTATGGGACACCTATTTAGTAGATAAACTACACAAACTATGGCTTCTACCCATAACTCATGTGGAAATACTTTTGTCTTCAACATGCTTTATCATCTCCATTATGGTTTTATTCTTCCTCTCTACAACATCATTCTGTTATGGTGTTTATATAGAGGTGAACTATCTTTGAATTCCATTTGCTTTATAAAAATTGTAGAATTCATTGGAGATATATTCACCCCCTCCATCTATTTTGAGAGTCTTCATATAATAGCCGCTTTGTTTCTTAACCAGAGATTTGAACTCATTAAATTTTCCAAAAGCTTCTAAATTTTTATTGATGGGATATACCCATGTCCTTTGACTAAAGTCATCTATAAAATTTAAAAAGTACTTGTTATAGAAAAATATGTTGGTTTACATTGGGCCACAAATATTTGAATGCACCAGCTCCAATGGTTGTGAAGCTCTCCATGATTATCCTGGAGAGAACACATCCCTATGTTGCTTATCAACTAGACAACCTTCGCATGCTTGATTGGGTTACTCTATAAGGGGTAAACCCTTCACCATCCATTTCTTGTATAGGAGGTTCAGGCCACTAAAACTCAGGTGACCATATCTGAGATTCCATAGCCATGTAGTATCATTCACCACTGTACTAAAAGCAGAAACTCATTCTAAATTTTTAGGGAAAACATCTTGTTCTTTTTCATGGACATATTTACTACAAGTCTATTCTCCTTATCCTGAATGATACAGGTTCCATTGTTAAATTCAATAGTGTGCCCCTTATTTATAAGTTGTCCAATACTCAAAACATTGTGTTTCAACCTAGGCACATAATATACAGTATTGATTTGCTTCCTTTCATCTTTCTTGGTGTGGGTAATGATTTTTTCTTTACCCATGATAGGTACTTTTCTATTTATCCTCATATTTACTTTATATTTTATGGTTTCATCTAACTGTGAGAACATATATATATTCCCATACATGTGGTTTCTATAACTACTATCGAGATACCATGTATTCTTCTAGTTCTTCTTGTCAGTACTGCAAGTTAACAAAAAATTTCCACAAATATCCCTATAGTCTACATTTTTATATTTATTTGTATAGTGGGATTGCTATTTATTATACTTGGTCATCTTCTTTCTACACTCATAGCTATAATGGTAAAATTTCTTGTAGTAATAACATTGGATCTTTGATTTATCATACCTCTAATTTGGTCCTCCTTGCTGATTTTTGCTAGTACCTCTTCTTATTTCTTGATGGAAGTTGTAGTTGTTCTCTCCTTCACTAGATTTTGACCTTCCTCCTCACTTATGACCTCTTCCATGCTTACCTCGATTACTATATCCTCTTTCTCCTTGAGAACTTGAGGCATCTTGGTAGGATTCTTCTCTTCTATTGTTGTCTTAAAATGAGACCTATATTTTGAATACTTTCTCTAATGAGGACTAAGATGACCGAATCAACCTCTACTCATGTGTTTGCAAAGAACCCATGAGTTCATCTAGAGATAGGGTTGTTAAATCCCTCAATTCTTTAATTGCAATCACCACTAAGTCAAACCTTGCTGGTAGGCTCCTTAGTATCTTCTCCATAATTCTTTGGTTCTCCACATTCTCACCATTCAACCTCATCTAGTTGATGACACCCATTTTTTGGGTAAAGAAGTTGCTCATGGACTCTGACTCACTCATTAGCAAGTTCTTAAACTCTCTTCTCAGCATCTACAACCTTACCAAATTAACATTATTTGTGCCCTAGAAGGAGTTCGCTATAATTTCCCATGCCTTCTTTGATTTGGTTGCTGCTACAATTCTTGAGAAAATAGTTTTTTTGACTACCTAAGTTATGTAAAATAATACTTTTTGGTCCTTTTTTCAATTCTCCTTCAAGAGATCTAAATTTTATTGGGAGAGAGCACTCAGTGTTGTTGTATCTACTGGTTCTGCATAGCCATTCTACACCAAGTTCCATAGCTCCTGAGACCCAAATAACATCTTCATTTGGATGCTCCAATAATCATAGTTCTTACCATTGAAACATGGGATTTGCAACTACAATGGGTTACAACTGGAAGCCACTAAATTTTATCTTCCATGAGTCTGGTACTAACACTGATACCAATTTGAATGTTTTATTGTGTGTGATATTGTGCACATCATGGTTTGAATCACAAAACTATCCATTTGGATGAATTACAATAGATGTTAATGGGCCGCAACACACTATTGGAGTAGCCTAGAGTAATTTTTATCCCATTGGACTCAAAACGTAATGTGGAGTGATTTAAAGCATATATTTTTTGTGGAGTGAAATAAATATTTTTTCATGGAATACAACAAGTATTATGGGCCACAAATTCTAAATACATGCATGCCTTCCTACGATGAATGGGAATGTGTGAGAGCACATCAATAAATAAACTATGATCCACACTGTAGAATAGAAAGGGTTTGAGGTCTATAGATGATAGTAAGGAGTTTGTCATAGGCCATGATAACTTTTATCTAAAAGATATTCTATGCCATGATTTGCAAATTACATGCACTCATTCTGAGGTAATAGCCAAGTGGGATACAACATGAAGTAAATAACAATGTTCTATATCACTTGTCAATACAAAGAATATATAGTAGGATAAAACATATTTTGAGCCACGAAATATTACAAAGACTTTAGAGCGGAATAGAGCACAAAATAAAATAAGTAAAACTAACTTTTCTAAGTTGGTTTTATCATCACCCAACTATTACTCGAAGGTAAAAATACATGAAAGTACTATTTATTGCTCAAAGGCAGAAAGATATCAACATACATCTGTTACAAGTTATATTCACAGAGGAATTTCTCAAGGCTATGACTTCAACTCCTATCTTCACTTTTTGCTGTGTTGGACTACTCTTGGCTTCTCTACTCTATCCCCTTTTGCTTCGCTTATTTTTCTCTTCACACTACACTACTACATTCTTCTCTAATATTTCTCCTCATGCATATTCACATATTTATAGCTAGTACGAAAGGAAAAATTTTACCAACCTTATGTCATGCACTTAATTCAAAACTAGGGTTTCTATCCAATCACCGAACAACTACAACTACCAATAATAATTGTGCAAACTTTAAAAATGATGATTATATTTTAGAAATAAGATCTATCAAATATAAAATCCGGTGAGGGTGGGGGTGGGGGGAGTAACAACTGCAGCTGCAGTTGTTACTTCCCCACCTCCACCCTCGCCCTCATTTAATTTATAATAGATTTATTCCGAATTAAAATGTGCTTCTCTCAAACAGTGTAAGTTGAAACTGACATATATGTTCTATAAAGTAAAGTTTTTGGGTTACTTTCACCAATAAAATCACCTTGAAGAATTGATGTAGCACTTGAATTCATTTGCTTTCTCAGTTGATATTACTGTCTCAGGAATAGGATACGCCACAATGGGTGTTTGGATAGTCTGATATATAAATAGTCCCAGCTCTGCTGGTTTCTGTAACTACTCTAGAATTTCCCTCATCGAGGATTATCTTTCCTTTCACTTTATTGCTATCCAAACTATAGAATTCATATTTGCTGAAAATCGTGCCACAGGTTAAATGTTTTGGGGTTTCAAGATTATAATTCAAGTTTTACTCACATCTAAGGACATCTGGTTTCCCAATAGAAGTGGAGTTCTATACTGGCGATCGATGGTACTGGCACCCACAACTAGAGTCCATGGAGAAAATTTGATTATGACATGCTAAAATCCAATATAGTTTCCTGCAGTATTTGATACCAAAATCCCTCTTTTCATGGTGTGGAATGCTCTGATTGCAATGGCATCGTAAAAGATACCCGCAGGTGTGTCTACCCTGATGGAAAGAGAAAGGATGTCCACTCTATCATGGATGGCATCATCAAAAGTAGCAAGGATATCTACATCGGAACAAAATCCATGGGGTGCCCAACAGACCTTGTAAATGGTAAGTTGGACTCTTCCGCGCGCATGTCCGGCGGCCACCCCCAGCAAACTCGCGTTTCTCACCACATTTCCAGCGGCTGTGGATGCCGTATGTGATCCGTGTGCATACGCGTCTCTCGGTGACAAAAACTCTCTCGACGGATCGCCATGGTTCACCATGGTTTCCCTTGTTGTAGAAAGTTGCACCAATTACTTTTCTACCTCGAGTAAGAAAGGAAAAACAAATATTATTTTCAACATTCAACAAAACTCTCCAATAATAAATTCAATTGTAGTAATAATCATAATAAAACAAGAATGATCATGACCTGTTACAGCCTTTGAAATCTAATGTGGTCTGGCACTTCCCCTTCCATTTGAATGGAATTGGACCAAATCCTTCGTCGGTAAAGCTGGCCGCTTACGGCCATATTCCTAAATATATAAGCAATTAGTCAGAAAAATGCAATATTCTAGATTTTATTTTATTGCATATGTACCATTAAATATGGAGCAAAAATTACAATACTTGTGTCCATTACTCCAATGATAACATCGCTTTCGTAGCACAAATTTCTCTTGTCTCTCTTCGGAAAGCCCATGAAATCCCACGATCTCGTCCTCATAACATTTTTTTTCTCTATCTTCAAATACCGAGATGATGTCGTACATGTCTAGACGCAGTTGTAAACATCATTTATTCAGTGAATACTGATCATGCATTGAAATTTTATCATTTGAGAAGTACTGTATCAGACAAGTAGTTTTTGGGCAAGGAGTGTATCACATAATTAATTAATAAAAATTGTAAATTTAAACTTCAATAATTAAACACTGGCCATGGTGCAAATCTATCCCTGTGGACGTTACGTTTTATCACATCTATTTTATAATTACGTTATCTGTGTAAAATACTTTAAATTGCATTTCTCTGCATCTGGTTGACCCTCACAACATCTGGCTAAACCTTACGTATTAAGATAATGTTAAACTAAATTAAATAAAATGCACTAATTAAAAATAAAAATAAATAAAATCTTTTCAAATAGATTTATGTGATGTTGTTTTCCTATAATCTAGTTATTTTCAACAACATAAAATTTCATACCAGTCTAATACCTCTTCTCAATCATTTACAAAAAGATATATCTTTATATAAACTTCTATCTAATAAAAAAAATTATCATAACAATATAAGTAATGATTGTTTGAAAATCTATGTAATTTTTTTTTTTTTACATCATAGATTAACATGCTAACAATGAAAAAACCTTAGCTAATAATAAAAAAACACAAGAACTAATAGCAAAAAATTAAAATAAATAAATAATTATTACAAAATATAAGGATGTATAAATGTTAGTTCTTTAAGAGTGTTACTTGATAACTATTGTGCTTCAAATGAACTGAGTCAAGAAACAAATCCATTAAAAATCTACTCATAATTGTATGTCAAATGTGTTAGAAATTAAATTTGATTTCACATCTAACAGATCTCTGATAATATTATTGTTCACCGCATTTTGTAGTAGGCACAATTATTACCAGCAGTTGTAATTGTCAGTTTATTCGTCAATTGGATAGAAACCCTAGTTTTGAATTTAATGTATGTGAGAAGGTTGGTAGGCCTTTCCCTTCTTACCTGACTATATAAGTTTATGAGATCCTGAGAGTAATAGGGTAGAGAGAAGAAGAAGAACACAATAGCGTAAAGCAGAAGAAGGAGCAGCAAAGTAGAGAAGCACAACAGAAGTATATTGTTTATCCTACAAATTAGTTTAGTTGCAGATGTATGTGGATGTAATTTCTATTTTTGATCAATAAACAATATTTGCATATATTTTACCTTCTACATGTTGTTTGATAACTTAGCAAAGTTATTTTTTTATATCATTTTTTATTTCACTCAATATCTCTTGTAAATTCTCTCGGTTGAAGAACATCCTCTATTCCACTTGTGTGCCCTAGAATAGAAGAGAGCAGAATGTAATATTACCTTATTCCACTCGTTCTTCCATGTTAAATGGAGTGGAATAGAATATATCTACAACTTTATTATTTTATCCTTGCTATAGCCTACTTAATTCTATTTAATTGTTGTGAATCGTATATTTATTATATGATTAAATCCATGATGTATTTGCTCTCACCTACTAAATATTGTGTGTTATTTGAGCTGCCTAGAGTCTTGCTCAACCCACTCCATTCCCTTTGTTATAAATCATAGAATATAATCCATGATCTATCCTAATCCCATTACTCATTGGTATGTGTGCCCACAAATGATATTTGCAACGTGGAGCATATAAAATAAACTTAACACAATCTATGGTAAGACTCTGTCCTAGCCCATGGACTTCAAGCTTGGTGAAATCCATGGGATATAGCTTCCAACGGTCCGATGTCATCCGCTATATTCCAGCTAGAAGGATACATCTATGCTTTGGATCGGAGCATAAGTGATTCCGCTCCTGCATGCATTAAAAATTTTCAAATTGATATTAGAGCTAACATCAATTTTGTGGAAGTTAAGAAGCAATGTCTTCCAGTAGCAACCCGTTGCAGTTGTAGATCTCATATTTCAATAGCAAGAACTATAATTACTAGAGCATCCATATGAATATCATGTTCATATCTTAAGAGCTATAGGACTTGGTTGAGAATGGTTATGTAGAACCAGCAGACGTAGTAGCATTGAGTGCTCTCTCCCAAGTAGATTTAGATTTGTTGAAGGATAATTGAAAGAATGACCAAAATATTTTATTTTACATAATATAGGCAATCGAGGAAACAACTTTCCTAAGAATTGTAGTAGCAACCAAAGCAAAGAAAGCATAAAAAATCCTATCCAATTCCTTCCATGGCACTAACAAGGTGAAGTTAGTGAGGTTGCATATGTTGAGAAGAGAATTTGAGAACTTGTTGATGAGTCACATGTATTTCATAAATAACTTCTTTATCTAGATTATGGATGGCATCAAAAATATGATATTGAATGGGAGGAATGTAGAGAATTAGAGAATTGTGGAACAGATACTAAGGAACCTACTAGAAAGGTTTGACTCAGTTGTAATTACAATTGAAGAATAAAGGGATTTCATAACCCTCTCTGTAGATGAAGTTATTGGTTCTTTGTATACACATGAGTAGAGGTTAAGTCGATCATATTAGTCCTCGTTGGAGAAAGCATTCAAAATATAGGTCTCATTTCAAGACAATAGTAGAAGAGATGAATCCCACCAAAACACCTCCAATTCTCAAGGAGGAAGAGGATAGAGCAATCAAGGTAAGCATGGAGGAGGTAACAAGTGAGGAGTAAGGTCTAAATCTGGTGAAGGAGAGAATAGTTGGAACTTCCATCAAGCAGGAGGAAGAGGCAATGGCAAAAATCTGCAAGAAGAAATAAATTAGAGGTATGAAAAATCAAATATCCAATGCTATTACTACCAAAAATTTGATCATTATATTTTTGAGTGTAGAAAGAATATGGCTAAGGATAATAAGAAGCAAGCCCACTACACAAATGAAAATAAAAATGCAGTGTAGAGATACTTGTGGGGATATATTGATAACTTGCAATATTGAGGAAGAGAGTCAAAAGAATATTTGGTATCTCAATAGTGGGTGCATCAACCACATGTATAAGAATAGAGATATTTTCTCACAAATTGATTAAACAATCAAGTCTAAAGTGAATATGAGGAACAACAACAAAGTACTTGTCATAGGGAAAGAAAAAATCATCATCCGCACTAGGCAAGATGAAAGTAAGAAAATACAAGATATCTATTATGTGCCTAGGTTGAAGCACAATTTGCTGATCATTGGACAACTTGTGCAGAAGAGGCACACTATTAAATTTAAATATGGAGATTGTACCATTAGAGACAAAGAGTATGGAAAAATTGCAAAAGTGTCCATGACAAAGAATAAGATATCCCCCTGCAAATTCAAAATGAATCGTTGTTATCATTAAGTGAAGTTGAGAATGATGCTACCTAGATGTGGCATCTCAAATTTGGTCACTTGAGTTTTAGTGGCTTAAACCTGCTACATAAGAAGCAAATGGTGAATGATTTACCCCTCATAGAGCCACCAAATCAAGTTTGTGAAGGTTGTTTAGTCGGTAATAAACACATGGATGCATTTCCTATAGGACAATCATGGAGAGCTTCATAGCCATTGGATCTGGTGCATTCAGATATTTGTGATCCTATGCAAACCAACACATTTTCAAAAACAAATACTTCCTAACTTTTATTGATGACTTCAGTCAGAAGACATGGGTATATCCCATTGAACAAAAGTTAGAAGCATTTTCCAAATTCAAGGAGTTCAAGGCTCTAGTTGAGAAATAGAGCGACTATCATGTGAAGACTCTCAAAAAATATGGAAGAGGTGATTGCATCTCCAATGAATTCCATAATTTATGCAAGTCGAAGGTATTTCACTACCAGATACACACCATAGAAGAATGGTGTTGCAGAGAGGAATAATAGAACTATAATGGAAATATCATGAAGCATGTTGAAGGTAAAAGGATTGTCATATGAGTTCTAGGTAGAATTTGTAGCTTATACAGTTTATCTACTAAATAGATATCCCACAAAGAGTGTGAAGGATAAAATTCCTTAGGAGGTATGGAGCAACTTAAGCCAACTATTGCTCACTTAAGAGGTTTTGAGTGCATAGCATATGCACATATCCTAGATGAGAAGAAAAAGAAGCTAGATGAAAAAGTAGAGAAATAAATCTTCACTAGTTATAGTGAAGAATTGAAGGCTTACAAGTTGTATAATCCTATAACAAAGAAGTTGATCATTAGTCGAGATGTGAATTTCCTAGAGGATGAAGCATGGAATTTGGAATCAAAGACTGGTTAGCAAGATCTAGCAGTTATTGAGTTTGAGGACTTGGAGAAAAACAAAGTGCATTAACCTGTAGCTTCAAGCATAAATAGAGGTGCTAGTAGTAGCACAACCTCATCATCACAATCACTTCCACTTGCAATAAGGATATCCAACTTGAAGACACCATCAAAGATAAGAAACTTGCAATATATTTATGAGGTGACCAAGAATGAAATTGATGAAGAATATTTTGATTTTGCTTTATTTTTTGAGTGTGATCCAATTTCATTTGAAGATACTTTTAAGAATAGAAAATGGGTGAAAGCTATGGATGATGAGATAGAAGCCATAGAGAAAAATAAGACCTAGGAATTAATGGATCTTCCAACAAAGAAGAAAACCATTAGAGTAAAATGGGTATACAAAACCAAGTTTAATACCCAAGGTGAAGTAGAAAAATATAAGGCCAAACTAGTGGTAAAATGCTACAAGTAGAAGTCAGGGATTGACTATAATGAAGTATATGCACCTGTAGTGAGACTTGATACAGTCAGAATAATCCTAGCATTAGTAGCCTAGAAGGGTTGGAATGTTTACTAGATGGATGTCAAGTCTGCATTCCTCAATGGAGTGTCAAAAAAAGAGGTCTACATAGGCCAACCACTTGACTATGAGCTAGAAGGGTAATAAGACAAGGTCCTAAAGTTGAATAAGGCCTTGTATGGGTTGAAGTAAGCACCCAAGAATTGGTACAACCGTATTGATGCTTACTTTCAGGAGAATGGGTTTATCAAATGCCCATATGAGCACACTTTGTACATGAATATAAGTTTAAAGGGGTATACGATCATTGTTTGCTTATATGTAGATGATCTGATATATAGTGGTAATAACAACATGCTATTTGAGCAGTTCATAACAACCATGAAGAAAGAGTTCAAAATGATAGATTTGGGTCTGATGAAGTATTTTATTGGCATTGAAGTTGACCAATCTATGGATGGCATCTTCATATCTCAAGGTAAGTTTATAGTAGATTTCTTGAAGAGGTTTAGAATGGAG
Source organism: Wollemia nobilis (assembly GCA_028583015.1). Lineage (NCBI taxonomy): Eukaryota > Viridiplantae > Streptophyta > Pinopsida > Araucariales > Araucariaceae > Wollemia > Wollemia nobilis. The sequence goes on from JAQPPZ010011868.1 coordinate 40,426, forward strand.
GACAAAAAATTAGCAATTACACTGGTTGCTACAAGCCTAAAGTTGAACAAGAAATATTGCAACAACAATATTGATCCAATTTCCTATAAAAGGTTAGTTAGAATTTTGATGTACTTGATAGCAACTAGACCAGATCTAATGTTTACAGTGAGTTTGATTAGCAGATTTATGGAAGCATTGAAGAACACTTACTTGCAGGTAGGAAATAGGATTCTTCATTATATCAATGGGACAAGAAACCATGGGATTTTTTATGCAAGACAAGACCAGCTTGAGCTTGTTGGCTACACATATAGCGATTTGGTTGGCAATATCGATAATATGAAGAGAACATTCAATTATGCATTCCATATTAGTTCATGTATAGTTTCATGGTAATCAAAGAAGCAAACAATTATTGCATTATCCACTACTAAGGCAAAATATGTGTCTGCCACTTCAGTTGCATGCTAGACAGTATGGCTACAAAGAATCTTCGGTGAGATCAATCATCACCAGGAAGGGGTAACAATGATTTTTTATGACAAAAATTCTACCATAGCACTATCAAAGGATATAGTATTCCATGGCAAAAGCAAGCACATCGATATCCGCTACCACTTCATCAAGGAGCTGGTAAAATTTAATGAAATTATGTTATTGTTTTGTAGGTCCAAAGACCAAGTTGTAGATATCTTCACAAAACCTTTGAAGGAGGAGGATTTTAATAGATTAAGGGAATAGCTAGGTGTCAAAGCCTTTGTGAAATCTTGTTTAAAGGATGATGTTAGAAATTAAACTTGATTTTACATATGATATATATTTTATA
>JAQPPZ010011870.1:0-40756 GCA_028583015.1 Wollemia nobilis
TACCGCCCGCCAAGCACAAATCACGCAGCTTGAGCAAGATCAAAAACAGTTAGAGCACCTGTATCGTCTTAGCAAAGAGCGCATTTAGCGTCAGACAGACGAGTTGCTCCAGAACACTGTGCATGAGAGGGTTCCAACCCCTCACACGCATAGGACAAAACTGTATGAGAGGCACAACCCCTTGGTGCGAGATAGGTCTCCACGACCTTATCAAGCGCTGCCTCCTAGACCTGAGCGGGAGGCCACTCCCAGAAACAATGATGAGCACCCTCCTCGGGCACCTACCCATGTTTATAGGTCACGCCCAGGAACTCCTCAAGAAGCTTATGAGGAATTTGAACAAGAAGAATAGCGGGCTTAAACGCCCTACCAAGGTAGGGGGGGCGCTATCCGGCTACCCCTCCATAGGCCTCAAGTTCCTCGCAATTCACAATGGGAACAAACCAAGGAGGAAGAGATTAAATCCTCCGATGCATACAAAGCGCTGCTAGAGCACTTAGAGTCTGTTGAGACCAAGACTTTTGGGCCCCAAAAGCCCACATTACGCCAGCTCCGTAGTCACCCTGTGCATCCTTCAGTGTCGGCACCCCCATACCCTGAACACTTCAAAATGCCTCAATTGGCAATATTTAGAGGGGATGTAGATGCCCAAGAGCATGTGACAAGATTCTTGAGCCAATGCTTTGGCATTCAGGACAACAATGCATTGCTTCTAAGAACGTTTATAACCACGTTCGTAGGCCCTGCCTTGGATTGGTTTACCCAGTTGCCGAAGCATAGCATTAGTAACCTGGACCAGCTAGTGGACGCGTTCCTCGAACATTTCACCTTCAACACCAAGAAGAAGGCATCATTAAGCGACCTAGCTAGTCTTAGGTAGTATGAGGAGGAGACCATGGCTGCTTATGGAAATCGATGGAGGACGTTGCTTTCAAAGCTATCTTACCTCCCTCCCATGGCCGACCTGACTCAGATGTTCTCAAAGAGTTGTTTAAGGTCGATCTCTGTGCTATTGCAGATGCAACAATATGCCACTCTCGAGGAAGCCCTGGCGCAAGCCAGAATAATTGAGGAGATCAAGATACATGATGGCAAGATTGCCAAGCCACGCAAGAAAGAGTGGCCCACAAACACAAAAACTGGGCCCATGCAATCGAAACCCATCGCGGTCAATCAGGTTGCCATAAACATACCAAAGCCTACACAAATGACACAGCCCCCAAAGGCTAATTATCAAGCAGTTCCTCTTGACAGCTATGAAAAGGAAAATCATAGGCAAGAGCAGAATCAGCAGCGTCGCCCTAAGCAACAATTCACACACTTCATAGAGTCTAAAGACTCCTTGTTTGACTGCTTGTTTGCAACGAACTTGATCAAATTGCCGAAAAGTCGACCCATAGACCCAACGCACCAAAACCCAAGGGCTATAGGGAAGACTTGTATTGCAGATTTCACCGACAAAAAGGGCATGCAATCTCCACTTGCTGGAAGTTCAAATACTTAGTGCAAGATTTAATAGACAACAAAACTCTAGCGGTGGATAATCCCGTAGCACTAAGCAACCAATAGATGGAGGTATTCAAAGACCCCCTGCCTGCCCACGATGCACAGGCAAAAACTTTACAAGTCAATGAGGTGACCCAAAACTGCCCTATGCAAGGGTATATAGGGATGATCAGCATAGTGACACGGAACAAGAGATACCCAAGCACAGCTGCCCCCGCTGCAGCTACAGGAGATGTTCCATCAACGTCACAACCTCCACAACACCCTACACAACCTCCTCTGCCTAGAATAGTGGCCACGATTCGGACTAAACTTACTCAAAGTTTAAGGACCACGTCGGCTAGGCTCTCTGAAAGCACGAGGATACGGGAGCAAAAAGGAAACACCAAGTGCAATGCATGCGAAGCAAAAGATAACGCTTAAGTCCTATGAATTGAAAGTCCATGAAAGGAAGGAAGAGCAAACAAATCAAAAACAAGATATAAAGCAAATATGGAATGCACAACCCTTTTATTGATATGCTTTAAAGCTCGATTACAAGATGTCTCCTCCCCTTCTAGGGGCTAGGAGCGTTAAACATTGCTTCGTTACAACATGTATTGGTAAACCTTCTTCCGCGTGCCCACATGTAAAATGGGCGGACCAAGACGTCGTCGCCGCTTGTTTTGATGAGTCTTGACTCCTTACTGCTCCTCTAATGTCGAGATTCTGCGTCCAAGGAAACAGAAACAGTCAATAGCACCTGTAGATAAAATGAAAAATGCGATCTCCAAATCCCATGATGAGTGCATGCATAAAAATAAATAAAACGATAGATAAAATGAATCAGAATGACCTGAAAGTTTCACAAAAGCATGAGGACATTACCAAGAGGGCACTGCAATTGGAACAGTCAGAAAACTCACCGCAGATTTCTAATCGCTCCAGGGTGGGACGATTAAACCTACAACAAAACGTCAAAAAGCACTGCCCTAAATGTCCTATCTCGGAGGCTCCATATAACCTACAAAGTTGGGGGTTAGGTGAAAGGGGGTATTTTGGGAAGACCCAGAAGGTCAGATTTCTCCAATTTGGCCTCTATCGCCGGGAATTTGATGGTGCTATCTACATGTTAGTAAAGGCGAGAAATGACAGAAACATGATCAAAACTCATTCAAATCACATGAAATTTAAACTACAGCCTATTTGAACAGCCTAGAATGCAATGCAAAAATAATAGAAAGCAAATCTACTACAAATTTCTAATCCTTCCAGGGTGGGACGATTAGACCTGCAGCAGTGCGAGGGGTGCCCGCGGGCAGGATGCCCGTCGTTTGATGCCCTGTTTCGGCACCAATCCACTTGGGATGTGTCCGAAACCTCTTATTAGGTGTTGTCAGCAAATTTGGTAGGACGTTGTGACCAACTGTCGGGATTTGGGGTCCGGATTTGCACTTCCAATAATCACCCAATGACCTCTCTTGCAAAAGAGATCAAGGATGTGAAAAAGCACAAATCGAAAGGTGTGAGGATATAAAATGGTAGCACTTCGTTGCTCAAAATGCTCCTTCTCTATCTCTTTTTGGGGTGAGAAGACTCACCATTTTATAGACCTTGACGGTCTCTGTGTATGGGCATGCAGAGGCGCCACTTTGCAATCATGCCTTCCTAGGAGGGAGGAGATTCCTCCCTGATTTAGGACTTCATGACTGCCCCTGTAACTGCCTCTAGCGCTCAAAAACGCTCACTCACATTCACATGCAATGAATGAGGAGTTAAGTGGCAGATCTGAGCTGCCATTTGTCAAGATTTGACTTTTTGCCCGTCAAACTTGCTATTCGCCCCACACAGGAATGAATTCTGGCAATCGTCCCTGGGTGGAACGAATACCAGTATGTACTCGTCCCTGGGTGGAACGAATATGGAGCAGAGTTCCTGAAAGGTTCCAAATTGATCTCTGACCTTCCAAAACTGCTGTGTGAGTGGTTAGGACCACTATTTAACCTCTGGGGGTTGTGTGTGTCAATGCGATCAATGTTTGTAGTCACATAATCATATTGGTGTTGTTTTGGTGTCTACAGATGCCCCTTTTTGGGATGCGATGTGCATGGCGCAGTGCTGAGCAAAAATAGATAACCAAAGCACAAATGATTAGGGTTTCTCAGTAACCTAACCAACTTTTGATGCCCCAAGTATGGAAATGGCATGCATTCTTGAATATTTGCTTTTGACGAGCTTAGGAACTCAATTCAAGTGTTAACCTGTTTCTATGAGGTGTTACTTGAGCTTGGACATTGATCAGTCATGAATAGGCAAAGGGCGCAACCTTTTGTCTGTGGGAACCTTGTGTTCATGATTCACGAATGCCAAGTGTTTGATCAGTTTGTGATTATTGCTTGTTTGTTGCCCCAAGCAGGGGCGTGATTGTTTTTGTCAATGATTCTTTGAATGCATGTCATTTCCTTGATTGGGTGTGTATTGGCTGATTGGTGACTAAGTGTGACTACCCCCTCAAGCGACGAATCAATGAGGGAATGACCGACATGAGAAAAGCGACGAGTCGCTTGACCCAAGATGACTTAGGTAAGGGTGCCTTTAGATGTTAGGCTTTGAACGCGTAAGCAGTTTCCCAATATTTAGACTTGTTTTTGGTGGGTTTGAACCCTTTTGGTGACGCCATTTGGGGTGATATTGTCGAAAATCCATCCTCCCGTGGAGCGGTCCGGCTATGATAGCCTTCTTAGGGAGTAGGATAGTGACAATTTGTGACCCCGATGTCAGTTTTTCATGCCAAGAATGTCAGGAGCAGAGGCGCCTTTGTTTGGCAATTTTATTGCTATTTTTGGTGGATTGGTGACCCATTTTGTGACGCCTTTTGGGGATGAAATTGGTGAAAATTTGTCCTCCCGTGGAGCGGTCCGGCTATGGTAGCCTTCTTAGGAAGTAGGATAGTAGCAATTTGTGACCCCGACGGTGGTGTTGTATGCCAAGAATGTCAGGCGCAAAAGGTGCCTTTGTTTGGCAATTTTATTGCTATTTTTGGTGGATTTTTGACCCATTTTGTGACACCTTTTGGGGATGAAATTGGCGAAAATTTGTCCTCCCGTGGAGTGGTACGGCTATAGTAGCCTTCTTAGGGAGTAGGATAGTAGCAATTTGTGACCCCGACGGTGGTGTTGTATGCCAAGAATGTCAGGCACAAAATGTGCCTTTGTGCGGCAATTTTATTGTTGTTTTTGGTGCATTTTAGATGCAGTTTTTGTTGTTTGTGATTTTTTGTGAGGTCAGAGGACCGGTTTATTGTAGCCTACGGGCATATATATACAGATGAATTTCTTTGGTTTATACATGTGTTGTGATTTTATGTTATGCACAATGATTGATGTTTATGGATGCATGTTAATTTACATTGATGTATGCATATATTGCGATGAATGCTAATGTTTATAATTTATATGATATGCATATGGAATGGATGAATTGAATTTGTGATTTTTGGCGGTGGCACCATAGACTGTACATGACTTATGGCTTTGTGTTCTAGGCGATTGCTGTGGTAAATGACTTTGCATGTATATATGTTGTTTTTTGTATTTTCTGATGGTGATGTAAGATGGAATGTATCACAGTTGGTTTAGAATGTAGCTAAGGTTTTCAGAGATTCAGATGTTTTAACTAACTAGCCAAGACTGTACTTTTATCTTACATGACTTGTGAACAAGGTATAAATCCGACTTGACTTTGACCAAGTTATTTCACATCTCTGTGTGTGCAATTGAGTTTGTTTATGTGGTATTTGTTAGGATACCATCAGTGCCAGATAGGCTGTCAACCAAATCTGTACTGAGGATCACCTAATTAGCTCCACTAACTCCTTTGTTGTATTTAGTCGGATTAATCATTAGTGCTATCTAGGATACCATAAGCTAGCTCATCCACATGCAAACATTGATCTGCACACAAGTTAATGTGATAGATATATCGTCATGCGGGAGGTTTGCCACCAGTGACCGATAGGCTATCCACCAAACTGATACCGAGGTTCACCTCATGACCTTCCGAATGCTGAGAGTTCCAGGGATTCAAGTTTGACTCCCTTCTTTTCTTCAATTGTATTGGGATACTTGCTCTTATATAGTGATAAAAATCACTGTTTATTTTGTTTTTATTTTTTCTTTTGAGCAAGGGATTTTGAATTGTGAGTGATGAGAATCACTATTGCTGTGCTTTTTGATGTATGCACTTTGGATTTTGATGTCAAACTTTGGAGTTTTGACTTTTGGAAATTTTTGATGTTTTGCAACTTTTTGAGAACTTTGGGATTTTTAGGGAATTGGGTAGGGAAGATTCTTGTCCTTTTACCACTTCTCAGCATTCTTGGGGTCATTCGCACAGGGGGATGAGCGAGATAACCTTTTCACTGTATGGTATCCTGGACTGCTTTGCAGGTTTAATCTTTCGTTCACACAACTTGGGAATTGTTTTATGTGTTTTAACTTGTGTTGGGATGCTACGTAACAAGGTGTAATCCAAGTATGACTCTACCTTTGTAAAATATGCCTAACTTTGTACAGTTTTGGCTAGAAATTAAATGACAGCTGAATGATGAAAACTCTAGATACATTAGAAGACAACTAACTTGTGATATGGTGAAACTGTGGATGACGTTTATCTTTGTTGGATTATAGACAAAAATGGAAAATGTGGAAAATGATGAAATTTCCAAGTGATTACAGTCTATGGTGCTTCTTGCCTTGTGTGATCAACAATATGCAATGTATGGATGTGATGCCTAATGCAGCTGATTATTTTTGGGCTTTTGATTTTGGACATATGCATGAAAGTGAAATGCAAATTTTTTTGTGAATTTCGATTATTTGTTGTTTTTGAATTTTCTTTATGGTTGGTTTATTCTGCATCGGTGCAGACCAAGTGATTCTTTCGAATCCTTGGAGGTTTTGACCAAAGGGATAATGGGCGCCTTTGGGGAATTTTGGGTTTGACCAAGCGATTGCGGGAATCCTTGGAGCTTTTTGGTTTGACCAAAGGGTTAATGGGCACCTTTGGGGCATTTTGGAATTGACCAAGCGATTGCGGGAATCCTTGGGGCTGTTTGGTTTGACCAAAGGGTTAATGGGCATCTTTGGGGCGTTTTTAGGGTTGACCATGCGATTATGGAAATCCTTGGAGCATTTTGGGTTGTGACCAAACGATTACGGGAATCCTTGGGGCTTTTGGGTTGACCAAGCGATTTTGGGAATCCTTGGAGCTTTTGGTTTTGACCAAAGGGATTATGGACACCTTTGGGGCATTTTTGGGATTGACCAAGCGATTGCGAGAATCCTTGGGGCTTTTTGGTTTGACCAAAGGGTTAATGGGCACCTTTGGGGCATTTTTGGGATTGACCAAGCGATTACGGGAATCCTTGGGGCTTTTTGGTTTGACCAAAGGGATAATGGGCACCCTTAGGGCGTTTTGGGTTGACCAAGCGATTGTGAGAATCCTTGGGGCTTTTTGGTTTGACCAAAGGGATAATGGGCACCTCTGGGGCATTTTGGGTTTGACCAAGCGATTGCGGGAATTCTTGGGGTTTTTTGGGTTGACCAAGCGATTACAGGAATCCTTGGAGCATTTTGGTTTTTGACCAAGTGATTACGGGAATCCTTGGAGCTTTTGGTTTGACCAAAGGGTTGATGGGCACCTTTGGGGCGTTTTTAGGGTTGACCCAGCGATTATGGAAATCCTTGGAGCATTTTGGGTTTTGACCAAGCGATTGCGAGAATCCTTGGAGCTTTTTGGTTTGACCAAAGGGATAATGGGCACCTCTGGGGCGTTTGGGGTTGACCAAGTGATTGCGGGAATCCTTGGGGTTTTTTTTTTTTGTTTTCACCAAAGGGATTATAGGCACCTTTGGGGCATTTTTGGGATTCGGCTTGCTCTTCGGGGGATAGAAGTACCCCCATATTGATGATCTGTGGATTCATGTGATCAGAGCTGATGTCTACGTCAGTCGTCTCCTCGAATGACATGTGGGACCCATCCTCCAACTAGTTTGGAGTTGGGATCAAGTGGATATCATTCACTGAATTGAGATCTGCGTTGGGAACCTCGGGTTCCTCTTTAGCATGGAAGATATCCTGTGTTGGCCTTGGGGTGTAATGAAGCATCTCACCAAAATGCCAATACTCTGATGGGGATGGCGGTGAATTAGCGCGATCCCAGCCTATGGCATTTAGGTCTAGATACAATGGTCGTGCTGGATCGACTGGATTGCAGATGGGGGCAGTTAAGTCAATGGAGATCATGTTGATGAAATGTTTTTTGTCTCCATTACCGCGGGTGTGGTGACTCGGATTTCCTTGATGATCTTCGTGCTCCGGGTCTGTCTCTGGAGGGATTGGCATGAATGGATCGGCCCTATGTGCGGATAGGAGGACAGGGTCTGCCCTCGGCACTGATATTGCTATAGGGTCTCTGGGTGGAAGGTGCTCTCTGTATGCCCAGAGTGGCGGATGTAACAGTTGGTCCAACTGTGCTAGGTTTAGGTGCCACCTATACCTTGGCCCCATGTTTAGTTGTTCAAATATGTCATCGATATCCAAGGGGTATTGTTGCTGTCGCATATGATTGAGATAGGCCATCTCAATTTCATCTTCATAATCACTATCGAAGATCCACAGGCCTTCGTTGGCTCCGACAGTTGTTTGCGACATGTGAGGCTCATCTTGCTCGAGCAGATTGATATGGTCCCATCGGGGTTGTTCCACTCTCTATGGGGGGACCTGGTTTTCTTGAAGTGGCGCTTGCTCAATTGGAGCATCTACAGGGAACATTGTCATTAAGCTCTCTTAATAGTCATCCATGGGGGTTACTTGTGAATGATTACTGTCATATTCAAAAGGGTCCCATGGTGCTACCTCATATTCTGACTCGTCCTTAGAATATTCTTCCCGACCTTGTCTATACTCCTCTTGTGGGCGAGTTTTCGAACTTTCTCCTCTCTCGAGTGAAGGGAAAGGGTTGTTGAGGTCCACAAGGTTGGTTGTCAATAATGGGAGATAATCCCCCAATGTATATGTCGTGTTAGGATTGGCATATGGATCTAATGCCAACCCATCCTTGTTGCCTATCCCTAGGCCTTATATGTTCTCCACCAAGATGTCAAGGGGCAGGGGGTGGTTGAACCCTACTCCTGATTTATCGTACGACATCTGATACCTTGCTCGGCAAAGGACCCGCACTCCTTGCTCGTATCGGCCCAACCCATATCCATGCCAATTGCATTGGCCGAGGTATCTCAAAGCGAAGTCCGGGTTGGATAGATAGTTGAAATCTTCCAAAAATGGCTCTTCATCTTCTTCCTCTTGCATGTATGGTTCAATACCATGATCAAGGCCCCCATACACAAAGTTTGTCTGATTCGGCGGGTAGCCTAGAGGAACGATAGTACCGATGGGGAGGCGAGGTCTCCCCATGTCCTGCATGGACTCCAGTGCGGGCGTTGCTACAATATTCCACACTAGATACTCCCCCAAGCCCGTATTGGCAATTTTAACAGTGATTGTTGGCGATTGAGGGGGGGGGAATGGAAGTTCTTCCTGAGTCCACTCCATGTCGGGTGGACTAGGCATCTCAACTTCCATTCTGCTGGGCATCTCCTCGGTGGAGATGGTTGAGACTGATGGTGGTGCTTCTTCCATGGGTTTATTCCCTTTGTCCTTTGTTGTGGCCACCGTAGGTGGCGTCGTTGGTGAAGGACCAAACGCTAAAGATGGACCCAGCTGGGGAGTTGGTGGACTTGACAGCGGGGATGCCTATGGAATCAGACCCTGTTTATATGGATTGAACTGAAAATCCAAATGTGTTGATGGAAGGGTCGATTGCGGCATTAGTTGCACTATGTTGCAGTACTTGAAGGGTTCTAAGTCTGCCGAGACTACATGCACTTGCCCTTCAAATGTGTACTTTAGGCACTGATGAGCTATTGAAGGGACACACTTCATGTCCCTAATCCATGGCCGACCCAGCAAGATGTTATAGGCCATTTCTCCTTCCAAGATGTGGCACAATGTAGGAATAGTCTTTTGTCCTACCTCGATGGGCAGGACAATTGTGCCAACTGTCGAGCATATTGCATCATTAAATGCTCGCAGTGTATATGTGGAGGCCACTATGTGAGATGCGGGCAACTTCAGGTGCTTCAATGCTACTGTCGTTATGATGTTACTAGATGAGCCAGTGTCCACCAACACCCTCTTATATGGGATCCTGTTGACCCGTGCAATGACGTGCAGGGGTGGATCTGCCATGTCACCAGTCACTAATTTTAATTCGTCCTCTCTAAAGATGATGACTGGCTTAGTGCACCGCTTGACATGTCCCACGAAGTTGTTGAAGGAATTTGCCTCGTGGGGCTGCAACTCGATGGCTTTTAATATCTCCATTAGAGATTCCCTATGGGGTGGTGATTGTTGTATTAGATCATAAATGGAGAGCCTAGCCGACGTGGTCCTCAAGCTTTGGGTAAGCTTGGTCCAAATCGTGACCACTGGTCTAGGCGGAGGAGGGTGCTGTTGAGGTTATGACATTGTTGGCACCTCTACTGTAGCCGTCGAGGGGGTAGCTATGCTCAGATACCTCTTATTCCGAGTCACTATACTTATCATTCCGACATACCCCTGCATGGGGCAGTTCTGTGTCACTTCGTTGACTTGTAAATTCTTTGCTGGCACATCATGTGCGGGCAAGGGGTCCTTGAAGACCTCCATCTGTTGGTTGCCTGGTGCCACGGGATTATCCACCGCTAATATCTTGTTATCTATTAAGTCTTGCACCAAGCCTTTAAATTTCCAACATGCATTAAGATCATGCCCCCGCTGTCTGTGAAACCTATAGTACAAGTCTTCCCGGTAACCCTTTTGTTTTGGAGCATTGGGGTCTACAGGTCGAACCTCTGGCAGGTTTATCAGGTTTGTCGCGGACAAGCGGTCAAACAGGGAGTCTTTAGACTCTGTGTATGGTGTGAACTGTCACCGAGGGCGACGCTGCTGATTCTGCTCCTACCTCTGATTTTCTCTTTCATAAGTGTTGAGAGGTACTGCCTGATAGTTAGCCTTTTGGGGCTGTGTTACTTGTGCAGGCTTAGGGATGTTGATGGCAACCTGATTAACTGCAGCGGGTTTTGGTTGTGTGGTCCCTGTCTTGGCATTCTTAGACCACTCTTTCTTCTTAGGCTTGGCAATTTCGCCATCCTGAATTTTGATCTCCTCGATGATTCTAGCTTGCGCCAGGGCTTCTTCTAAGGTGGCATATTGCTGCAGCTGCAGTAGCACGGAGATCGATCTCAAACAGCTCTTTGAGAATATTTGGGTAAGGTCGGACATAGGAGGGAGGTAGGGTAGCTTAGAAAGCAACGCCCTCCACCGATTCCCATATGTCGCCATGGTTTCTTCCTCATACTGCCTGAGGTTGGCTAGGTCGCTTAGTGACGCCTTCTTCTTGGTGTTGAAGGCGAAGCGTTCGAGGAACGCGTCCACTAGCTAATCTAAGTTGCAGATGTTATGCTTTGGCAATTGAGTGAACCAATCCGAGGTAGGGCCTGTGAACATGGTTATGAATGTTCTTAATAGCAAAGCATCATTGTCATGAATGCCAAAGCATTGGCTCAGGAACCTAGTCACATGCTCTTGAGCATCCTCCTCCCCTCTAAATATTGCCAACTGGGGCAGTTTAAAATGTTCAGGGTAAGGGGGTGTCGGCACTGATGGATGCACGGGGTGACTGCGGACTTGTCATAGAGTGGGCTTTTGGGGCCCATAAGTTTTGGTTTCCACAGACTCCAAGTGCTCTAACAGCGCTTTATATGCATCGGAAGACTTAATTTCTTCCTCTTTAGTTTGTTCCCATTGCGCATTGCAGGGAACTTGAGGCCTATAGAGGGGTGGCCGGATAGCAGCCCCTCTGCATTGATAGGGCGTTTTAGCCCGCTCTTCTTCTTGTTCATATTCCTCATAGGCTTCCTGAGGAGTTATCGGGCGAGACCTATGAACATGGATAGGTTCCCGTGGAGGGTCTCCATCATTATTTCTGGGAGTTGCCTCCCGCTCATGCCTAGGAGGTCTCGGAGGCAGCACTTGGTAAGGCCTTGGAGACCTGTCTTGCACTATGGGGTTGTGCCTCTCATATACCTCTGCTCTCTAAGTGCGAGGGGTTGGAACCCTCTCGGGCACGGTGTTCTGAAGTAGTTCATCTGTTTGACATCGAATGCGCTCTTTACTGAGGCGATACAGATGTTCCAACTACTGTTGGTCCTACTCAAGCTGCGTGATCTGCGCTTGGTGGGTAGCATGTCTAGCGAATGCCAGGTCGATTTGCTCTGCCATCTTGATTCTAGGAGGCCTAGATGCATCTCCTATACAACTATCTCGGCCTCGATGATCCAAGACCTCTATAGGTCACTTCCCTTTGTCGAGGTTAGCAGCATTCACCTGAGGCTCTGGCCTCAATAGGTGATCATGATACATAGCAGGTGCGGAGGCGCATTGCTTTCGTGCTGTGTGTTGCTCTTGAAGAATGTAATGGTCTTCCTCGTACTCCCTTTCATATATGTGAAAGGGGCGGGCAGAGTTAGCTCGCCCTACCTGGAGAGCCTTGTGCTCTGGATTTGGCTTGGTGTTTCTAACAACAATGAGGGGTAGAGGAGGGATGACAAAATCATGTGGCCCCTCCTTATGGACCCCCTGCTATATTTGGTGCTTCATCGCGCAGTGGCCACTCATAGCGAGAATCTAATGGAGCTCTCCTGTGGGTATACCCCTCCTGAAAAGGGGTGTGCTGGAAGGGAGTGCCCCTAGAAGGGGTGCCTCTATAGTCCCGTTTCATCATGGTGTGATGGGGATTGTCTTGTGTGTCAGGCCGCCAAGGTGGTATGACCAAATCCTTGGGGCTGTAACAGAGACGACTCGTGCCCCCTTGTACATTCTCCACAGCGTCTGCCCGTGATTGGGCTTGGCTATGGGTGAATACCATGGTGATGTCTCTCTACAAGCTATGTAGGTTTTTTATCTTTTTTTATGATTTTTCTGATTTTTATGCTACACTAAGCAGAAAGGACCACACACACACAAAGCAATGATTATCTCGTTTAAAGATTAATGGTGTGCCCTAAATCTGGTTTAGTGTGTTTTGATTTTTTGTTTTGACAGTTTTGCAGAAAAGTGTTGTTGTATATGCAATATGATGGCTCTTATGACTCCCAAAAATGGTCGCCCCCTTGATATACCATTTCCAAGCCGATATACCAAACCTCTCTATATACCCGCCCTTACGTGAGGGAAACTATTGGTACGTGAGAGCAGAATGATACGTGGAACATAGGCGGTACAGAAGGGGAATCACCCTGTTTTTGACACCTACCATTGAAGACTTATCCTCATGCACTGGGAATCACCCCAACTACACTTGGTCAACTTTCGTCAGGATTTACGTCTAGCAACAGTAGCGATCGGGGTAATGGATGCAAAATTCAAGCCAAGGTGGTCATGAAATCCACCGTTGGTCTTGATCAAGGGCTGGGGTTTTACGACTAGCTCCTTGGTTTTTAAATTACCACGTGGTGTGTGTGGGGTTATTTTTATTTATGCAAAGAAAATTAAACATGCAGCAACAACTTTCCCTAAGCAAGCAAATAAATAGAAAACAAAAAGCAAAAAATAGAAAAATGACAGAGGCTACTCAGAACCCCTACCTCTTCTCTGCCCAAACAAGATGCCTTTGAATATCTGCTCTGAAACTACATAGAGAGCTATTCGTCCCTGGGTGATACGAATAACAAAACTGTATTCGTCACAGGGTGAGACGAAATCTCATTCATTTTTGGGTCAGACAAATTCCAGCTCTGTACTCGCCACAGACTGGAACGAACAGCAGTCCAACGTTTGAAAAATTGGTACCTGCAAGAAAAAAGAAGCAACTTTTGATCAGATTTTTGATCTCAAAAATAGAGGACAAGGTCCCACCGTGATCGCCACTAAAAGCACGAGGATACGGAAACAAAAAGGAAACACCAAGTGCAATGCATGCGAAGCAAAAGATAACACTTAAGTCCTATGAATTGAAAGTGCATGAAAGGAAGGAAGAGCAAACGAATCGAAAACAAGATATAAAGCAAATATGGAATGCACAACCCTTTTATTGATATGCTTTAAAGCTCGGTTACAAGACGTCTCCTCCCCTTCTAGGGGCTAGGAGAGTTAAACATTGCTTCGTTACATGTATTGGTAAACCTTCTTTCGCATGCCCACATGTAAAATGGGTGGACCAAGACGTCGCTGCCACTTGTGTTGATGAGTCTTGACTCCTTACTGCTCCTCTAATGTCGATATTCTACGTCCAAGGAAATAGAAACAGTCAGTAGCACCTGTAGATAAAATGAAACATGCGATCTCCAAAGCCCATGATGAGTGCATGCATAAAAATAAATAAAATGATAGATAAAATGAATCAGAATGACCTGAAAGTTTCATAGAAGCATGAGGACATTAAAAGGAGGGCACTGCAATTAGAACAGTCAGAAAACTCGCCTCAAATTTCTAATCGCTCTAGGGTGGAAAGATTAAACCTGCAACAAAACGTCAAAAAGCACTGCCCTAAATGTCCTATCCCGGAGGCTCCAAATAACCTGCAAAGTTGGGGGTTAGGTGAAAGGGGGTATTTTGGGAAGACCCAGAAGGTCATATTTCTCCAATTTGGCCTCTATCGCCAGGAATTTGATGGTGCTATCTGCATGTTAGTAAAGGCGGGAAATGACAGAAATATGATCAAAACTCATTCAAATCACATGAAATTTAAACTAAAGCCTATTTGAACAGCCTAGAATGCAATGCAAAAATAACAGAAAGCAAATCTGCTATATATTTCTAATCGTTCTAGGGTGGGACGATTAGACCTGCAGCAATGTGGGGGGCGCCGACGGGCAGGACGCCCGTCATTTGAGGCCCTGTTTCGGCACCAATCCACTTGGGATGGGTCTGAAACCTCTTATTGGGTGTTGTCGGAAAATTTGGTAGGACGTTGTGACCAACTGTCAGGTTTTGGGGTCCGGATTTGCGCTTCCAATAATCACCCAATGACCTCTCTTGCAAAAGAGATCAAGGATGTGAAAAAGCACAAATCGAAAGGTGTGAGGATATAAAATGGTAGCACTTCGTTGCTCAAAATGCTCCTTCTCTGTCTCTTTTTGGGGTGAGAAGACTCACCATTTTATAGACCTTGATGGTCTCTGTGTATGGGCATGCAGAGGCACCACTTGGAAATCATGCCTTCCTAGGAGGGAGGAGATTCCTCCCTGATTTAGGACTTCATGACTGCCCCTGTAACTGCCTCTAGCGCTCAAAAATGCTCACTCACATTCACATGCAATGAAGGAGGAGTTAAGTGGCAGATCCGAGCTGCCATTTGTCAAGATTTGACTTTTTGCCCGTCAAAATTGCTATTCGCCCCACCCAGGAGCGAATTCTGGCAATCGTCCCTGGGTGGAACGAATACCAATATGTACTCGTCCCTGGGTGGAACAAATATGGAGAAGAGTGCCTAAAAGGTGCCAAATTGATCTCTGACCTTCCAAAACTGCTGTGTGAGTGGTTAGGACCACTGTTTAACCTCTGGGGGCTACCTTGGGGGCTGTGTATCAACGCAATCAGTGTTTGCAGCCACATAATCAGATTGGTGTTGTTTTTGTGTCTACACTCTCCATCTACGAGCTCATCCAACAGTCACCGCCACATCGGGAGGCTCTGATGGATATACTCAAAGCCATCGAACTACAGCCCCACGAAGCAAATTCTTTCAACAACTTTGTGGGACATGTAAAATGATGCACAAAACTAGTCATAACCTTTAGAGAAGAAGAACTAAAATCGGTGACTGGTGATATGGTGGATCCACCCCTGCACATCATTGCACGGGTCAACGGGATTCCATTTAAGAGGGTGTTGGTGGACACTGGCTCGTCCAACAATATAATCACAACGGAGGCATTAAAACACCTTAATCTGCTAGCATCCCACATAGTGGCCTCCACTTACACCCTCTGAGCATTCAACGACGCGTTATGCTCGATGGTTGGCACAATTGTCCTACCCATCCAAGTGGGACAAAAGACTATTCCTAGGTTGTGCCACATCCTGGAAGGTGATATGGCCTACAATATCTTGCTGGGCTGGCCTTGGATCAGGGACATGAAGTGTGTCCCTTCGATAGCCCATCAATGCCTAAATTATACATACAAATGGCAAGTGCATGTAGTCCCAGCAGACTTAGAGCCCTTCAAGTATTGCAATGTCGTGCATCTGATGCCACAATCGACCCTTCCATCGACACATTTGGACTTTCAATTGAATCCATCCAAAGAGGGTCCGATTTCGCCTACATCCCCATTGTTAAGTCCCTCAACCCACCAATCAGGCCCATCTTCATTTTCGGTTCCTTCACCAATGACGCCACCTACGGTGACCACACCGAAGGACAATAGGAAGAAGCCCTTACAAGAGATACCACCATTAGTATCAACCATCTCTACCGAAGAGGTGCCCAACCGAATGGAAGTCGAGACGCCTGGTTCACCCAACATGGAGTGGACTCAGGAAGAACTCCCATTCCCTCCCCCTCAATTGCCAACGATCACCGTTGAGATGACCATTACGGGCCTGGGGGAGTACCTAGTGCGGAACATTGTGGCAACACCCACGCTTGAATCCATGCAGGACATGGGGAGACCTCGCCTCCCCATTGGCACTATTGTCCCTTTAGGCTACCCACGAAATCAGACAAATTTTGTATATGGGGGCCTCGACAATGACATTGAACCTTACCTACAATAGGAAGAGGACGAAGAGTCGTTTGTTGAGAACGTCGACTATCTGTCCAACCTAGACTTCGCTTAGAAATACCTTGGCCAATGTAATTGGTATGGGTATGGATTAGGAAGATATGAACAAGGAGTGCGCGTTCTTTGTCAACCAAGATATCAGATGCCATATGATAAATCAAGAGTAGGGTTCAACCACCCTTTGCCCCTTGACATCTTGGTAGAAAACATGCAAGGCCTAGGGCTAGGCAACAAGGATGGGTTGGCACAAGATCCATATGCCAATCCTAACACAACATATACATTGGGGTATTATCTCCCATTATTAACAACAAACCTTGTGGGCCTCAACAACCCCTTCCCTTCGATTGAGAAAGGGGAAAGTTCAAGACCTTACCTCCAAGAGGAATATAGACAAGATCAGGAGAGATCCTCTGAAGATGAGTCAGAGTATGAGGTAGCGTCGTGGGACCCTTTTGAGTCTGATAACAATCACTCGCAAGTGACACCCATAGATGACTATCAAGAGAATTTCGTAGCAATGTTCCCCTTGAATGTTCCAATCGAGTAATTGCCACCTCAAGAGAATCATGTCCTCCCATAGAGAGCAGAACAACCCAAATGGGACCAAATCAACTTGCTCGAATAGAACGAGCCCCACATGCCACACACAGTTGTCGGAGCCAATGAATGCCTATGGATCTTTGATAGCGATTATGAGGATGAGACTGAGATGGCATATCTCAACCACTTGCGGTAGCGGCAATACCCCATGGACATTGACGATATGTTTGAACAACTAAATATGGGGCCAAGCCATAGGTGGCACTTAAACCCAGCCCAATTGGACCAAGTGCTGCATTCACCACTTCAGGCTTACAAAGAGGACCTCCCACCCAAAGACCCTATAGAGCCATCAGTGCCAAGGGCAAACCTTGTCCTTCTATCCGCACATAGGGCCGATCCATTTGTGCCAATACCCACATAGCCAGATTTAGGGTACAAGGATCACCAAGGATGTTCGAGTCAATGCCCACACGATAATGGAGACCAAATTCATTTCATCAACATGATCTCCATTGACTTAACCGCCCCCATCCGCAATCCAGCCGATCCAGCACGACAATTGTATCTAGACCTAGATGCCATAGACTGGGATTGCGCTAACTCGCCACCATCCCCATCAGAGTACTAGCCTTGCGGTGAGATGCTTCATTTCACCCTAGGACCAACTCAGGATATCTTCCATGATGAAGAGGAACCCGACGTTCCCAACGCAGATCTAAATTCAGTAAATTATATCCACCTAATCCCAACTCCACACCTGTTGGAGGACGGGTCCCACATGTCAGTTGAAGAAACGATTGACGTAGACATCGACTCTAATCCAATGAATCCGCAAATCATCAAGCTGGGGGTAAGTCTATCCCCCGAAGAGCAAGCCAATTACATGGCCCTTCTCAAGGAGAAGAAGGAGGTTTTTGCATGGTCCTACAAAGACATGTCGAGGCTAGACCCGCAGCTAGTCACGCATAATCTAATGCTTGATCCGACAGTAAAGCCAGTTAAGCAAAAGCTACGTAAGATGCACCCGACAATGGCCTTAATGGTCAAATACGAGCTACAAAAGTTGTTGGATGCACAGTTTGTCATCTGCGTAGATTACCCACCATGGTTGTCCAACATGGTACCCATCAAAAATCCTGATGGGAGGATTCGAATATGCACCGATTTTTGAGATCTAAACAAAGCGAGTCCCAAAGATGATTTTCCCTTGCCTAGCATCGACGCATTGGTAGACGCTATAGCAAGCCACGAAATGCTTTCCCTCATTGATGGTTTCTCGGGATACAATCAAATTCGTATCAATCCTGAAGATCGTCTTGGGGGAAATTTTGTTATAAGGTCATGCCTTTTGGCCTTAAGAACGCTGGCACCACCTACCAACGTGCTATGACATACATCTTCCATGATCACATGCATAAAACTTTGGAAGATTATATGGATGATTTGTTGGCCAAATATCTTTTGCGCCCAGATCATCTCGATGACTTACGCAAGATCCTTGATCGCCTCATCGAACACAAAGTTAGGCTAAACCCCAAGAAGTGCGTATTTGGCGTCACATCTGGAAAACTCTTGGGTTTCATAGTTTGCATGTGGACGAGCTAGCTTATGGTATCCTAGATTGCACCATAGATTAATCTTACCAAATACAACAAAGGAGTTAGTGGAGCTAATTAGATGATCCTCAGTATAGGTTTGGTTGACAGCCTATCTGGCACTGGCAGTATCCTGACAAATACCACATAAATGAATTCAATCGCACACACAGGGATGTGAAATAACTTGGTCAAACTCAAGTCTAATTCGGACCTTGTTCGAAAGTCTTGTAAGATAATGTACAGTCTTGGCTAGTTAGTTAAAACATCTGAGTCTCAGAAAATCTTAACTACATTCTAGAACAACTGTGGTACATTTCATTACTTGCATCACCATCAGAAAATACAAAACAAAAAATCACAAATGCAAAAGTCATTTCACAAAGCAATCACATAGTACAGAAAGCCAATAAATCCTGTACAGTCTATGGTGCCACCGCCAATATATCAGCAAATCATTTTATTCATTTCATATGCATACATCCATATCATATAGCTAAGATCATTCGCATTTATAATAACATATGCATACATCAACATAAATAAATGTGCATAAACTAACAATAAATCATGACAAGTGTATAATCAGAAAAAGAGTCATGTATATATCACGTCAAAAATTCCCTTAGGATACAATAAGACGGTCCTCTGACCTCACAAAAAAATCAAAAACTCAAAAACCCCCAAGCCTAGGGAGTCGGCCACCATGATCACACAGGATCGGTGTGACTGGAACTACCCCCAGTGGTGTGGGCCCTATGGGACCTCTTAGGGCGGTTGTTGCCAGCCCTCGCATCATGCCCACTAACACTCCCCTCACCCAGCCGCCTACAACGAGAGGATGCAGACTGCTCAATCTCACTGCCTCTCGTACGACACGATGATCCACCTCTAGTGAGCTCAGGTAACTGTCCATCGAGACGGATAATATTTGCCTCCAACTCCACCTGGCATCAACCCACTTCACATCCCACTGGCGATACGCAGCCAATGCGTCATCCTGCTGCGCCAACTGAGCCCGCAGGAGATCCCTCTCGGCTCGGTGCTCCTCATCCCATCTCCAAAGTAGATCCTCCAATCACACTATCTCAGCTCAAATCCTAGCCTCCATACCCCTTGGGACTGCCTGAGACATGGGCATCTTCGGGACGGCATGCTGCTCTGACACCCATTGCTCTAGGACGTCCTGTGTATCCGGCTGCTCCGAAACCCCTAAATCATCCCCAGTCAAGTCATCTACATCCACCATATCTGCACCCCCACCGCCTGTTGCTACCGTATCCGCGCCTCCTAGAGGCCCCTCACCCCGCCAGCGCAGCATCGTCCACCACTGGTCGTACTCGGCAGTCACCCTGACATTGTCCATATTGGTGACATCAATCACTGCATCCGACTCCTCACGTAGTGGCTCAATGATCGACCAGGCTAGAGCCCTCTCGTCGCCCCGACATCGATAGGTCAAGGACTCACCAGGCAATCTCTGGCGCACCCAAAACTATCGAGTCACCCGAACGTACAGGAAGTACTCCTGCTCGGTCCGGTGTCGCCCGATCAACCATCTCCCCCTGCACACCCATCGGAGCCATTCTCCAGCCTCAGGCCAAGCTGGACAGTCCCGGTATGGCCGCTAGAACACCTCCCCTAGAGAAATACATGACAAGGCATCAGTATAGTGACTAACATCACCTGCCCACCGTCGACTTTGCCCATGCTCCTCCGACCTCCGCCATAGAGCAGCATACCCAATATCTCTGTCCACCATCTCACCCTGAGTGGTCCAAGGCAATCCCTGCGGTCGCTCCATAGCTATGTGCTGCCACCCCCAGCACTGTAACAGATAGCTGCACCCAATCCCCTTCCGCCTCTGGCAGCGGACCTCGTATAGCTCATCATATAGCTATGCCAATAGTGTCTAACCCCACCTCATAATAAGTGGCACTACTGTCGGACACTCCACTAGTCTGAACACCACCTCAAGCAGGTTCCAAGGGAACCTCGCACCTGAGGATTCAGGAAGCAGCATGTTGGAGATGAGGGTCATGAGCAACGCATGCCTCACCCCCAAAACACCTTTCTCCAGCCACCACCGCCCCAGAATCTCACCAATCATACAGTCCCCCTCTGCCCTCTCCACAGGCCTATCCACCCCCATCTTCGTCGCCTACCCAAAGCACCGTGTCAGCATTGTCGTCTGCTGATCATGGGGAGTCATCCGAATGGGCAATCCATCTATCGAAATTCGTAGAATCTGATACACGTCCTCCAAATTCATCGTCATCTCCCCTGTTGGGAGATGAAAGGTGTTGGTCCGAGGATCCCACAAATTGATCAGGGTAGTCATATATGCCCGATCCCCCACCACAGGCTCCAACCGCATCACCTGCTTGAGCCCAAGGGCATCAAGCCACTCCCAATCCGCCATAGTTAGGGCATCTCGAGCATTAGAGAAAACCGTCGGCTAGCGGTACTAACTCTTCACAACCTGAAAAACAAAAACAACACAAAAACATTAAAAATCAACAAACAAACAACATCATAACAAAATTGCATTTTAGGGTTTCTACCTTAATTTTGAAAAACATTAACAAAATGTACAGCCATATATACAATTAAAAGCATAAAAAAAAAAAATTGCACAATATAATAATTCATTTTAGGGTTTCTACCTTAATTTCAAAAAAACATTAACAAAATGTATAGCAAAAACATTCCAAAAATCAAATAAACACGCAAAAGCAAAATACAAATACAAAACGAAAAATACAAAAAAAAACCACTAGGGTTTTAACCTTAGTCTAAAAACACAAAACAAAAAATACAAAAAAAACACTAGGGTTTTAACCTTAGTCTAAAAATGCAAAAACAAAATACAAAAAATCACGAGGGTTTTAACCTTAGTCTACAAACGCAAAAACAAAATACAAAAAATCACTAGGGTTTTCACCTTAGTCTAAACGCAAAAAAAAAAACCAGAAAAAAACAAAATAATCACTAGGTTTTTTACCTTATTCTAAAACACAAAAAAAAAAACAAAAATGCACTAGGGTTTTTACCATAGTCTAAACGAAAAAATGAAATACAAAAAATTAATTACGGTTTTAACTGTACTTAGACAAAAGAAAAACAAATAACAAGCAGAGGAAGGAACACCATACCGGTCTCGCCTCGGCTCCGCCACTCGAATATCCTGTCCTTGCACTCATGGTGTTCGTGAAATTTTGGTAGTGCTCCGCTACGCAAACTCGCACTCCTCACAGCTCCAAATCGCCAGGAAAAAAAAGATTGTAAATGAGCCTAAAACCTAGTTTTGGCCCTTATATAGGCTCTCAGACCTGTAATCGTTCCACCCTGGGATGAGCGCCCTAGTTAGTGCTCGTCCCACCCTGGGATGATTACAAAACTGGTATTCGTCCCACCCTGGGACGATTACAAAGCAAGAAAATAAAAAACAACAAAAACTGCATCCAAAATGCACCAAAAACAACAATAAAACTGCCGAACAAAGGCACATTTGCGCCTGCGATTCATGGCATCCAAAACCGACGTCGGGGTCACAAATTGTCACTATCCTACTCCCCAAGAAGGCTACCATAGCCGGACCGCTCCACGGGAGGACGGATTTTCGACAATTTTAACCCCAATCGACGTCACAAAAAGGGTCAAAAACCCACCAAAAACAATAATAAAATTGCCGAACAAAGGCGCCTTTGCGCCTGATATTATTGGCATACAAACCTGACGTCGGGGTCACAAATTATCACTATCCTACTCCCTAAGAAGGCTACCATATCCAAACCGCTCCACGGGAGGACAGATTTTCGACAATTTCAACTCCAATCGACGTCACAAAAAGGGTCAAAAACCCACCAAAAACAACAATAAAATTTCCAAACAAAGGCGCCTTTGCGCCTGACATTCTTGGCATGCAAAACCAACGTCGGGGTCACAAATTATCACTATTATACTCCCCAAGAAGGCTACCATAGCCGGACCACTCCACGGGAGGACGAATTTTTGACAATTTCAACCCCAATCGGCGTCACAAAAAGGGTCAAAAACCCACCAAAAACAACAATAAAATTTCCGAACAAAGGTGCCTTTGCGCCTGACATTCTTGGCATGCAAAACCGACGTCGGGGTCACAAATTGTCACTATCCTACTCCCCAAGAAGGCTACCATAGCCGGACCGCTCCATGGGAGGACGAATTTTCGACAATTTCAACCCCAATCGGCGTCACAAAAAGGGTAAAAACCCACCAAAAACAGGTCCAATTGTTGGGAACTTTATAAGCGTTCAACGGAAAACAACTGAAGGCACCCTTACAAAATCCATCTTGGGTCAAGCGACTCGTCGCTTTTCTCATGTCTGGTCATTCCCTCATCGATTCGTCGCTTGAGGGGGTAGTCACACTTAGTCACCAATCAAAAAATACACACTCAATCAAGGAAATGGCATGCATTCAAAGAATCATTGACAAAGACAATCACGCTCCTGCTTGGGGCAGCAAACAAGCAATAATCACAAGCTGATCAAACACTTGGCATTCTTGAATCATGAACACAAGGTTCTTCAAACAAAAGGTTGCGCCCTTTGCCTAATTCATGACTGAACAATGTTCAAGATCAAGTAACACCTCACCGAAAAGGTTAACACTTGAATTAAGCTCCTTAGCTCGTCAGAAGCAAGGATTCAAGAATGCGTGCCCTTTCCATACTTGGGGCATCAAAATTTGGTTAGGTTACTGATAAACCCTAATCATTAGTGCTTTGGTTATCTATTTTTGCTCAACACTGCACCACGCATAGCGCATCCCAAAAGGGGCATCTGTAGACACCAAAACAACACCAATCTGATTATGTGACTACAAGCACTGACCAAATTGGCATACATAGCCCCTAGGGCAGCCCCTAGAGGTTAAACAGTGGTCCTAACCACTCCCACAACAGTTTTGGAAGGTCAGAGGTCAATTTGGCACCTTTCAGGCACTCTGCTCCCTACTAGTTCCACCCTGGGACGATTAGAATTCTATTCACCCCACCCCGGGGTGATTAGCAGCAATCGCTCCAGGGTTGGGCAAATAGCAGGTTTGACGGGAAAAAAGTCAAACCTTGACAAATGGCAGCCCATATCTGCCACTTAATTCCACCTTTAATGCATGGGAGTGCGAGTGAGCGTTTCAAAGCTCAAAGGGGCAGTCATAGAGGCAGTCATGGAGCCCTTAATCAGGGAGGAATCTTCTCTCCCCTGACAAGGCATGATGGCCAAGTGGTGCCCCTGCATGCACATTCAAAGCAAACCTTCAGGTCTATAAAATGGTGAGTCTTCTCACCCCAAAAGGAGAATAGAGCAGGAGCATTTGGAGCAACGGAGTGCTGTCGAATTATACCCTCACCCCTTTATTGTGCTTCCTACATCTTTGATCTCTCTTTTGAAAGGGAGGTTATCGGGTGAATACTATGAGCACAAACCAGACCCAAAACCTAAAAAATCGGCCACAATCCCACACCAAATTTTTTGACACAACCCCCTAGGAGGTTTTGGACCCATCCCAAGTGGATTGGTGTCAAAACCAAGCCCCAAACAACGGGCGTCCTGCCCTCGGGCGCCCCCCGCACTGTTGTAGTCCTAATCGCCCCACCTCGGAGCGATTAGAAATCTATAGCATATTTCTTCACTGTTTCTTTTGCATCATGTTTTAGGTGGTTCATATATGCTGCTGTTCAATTTTCATTCCATTCTGATGAGTTTTGATTGTGTTTTCATTGTTTTACGCTTTTACTAACATACAGGGAGTGCCTTCGGATACAGGGCGATCGGGGAAAAATCTGCCAAATCCGACCTTCTGGGTCGTCTCAAAATGCCCCATTTTGCCTAACCCCAAGTTTGCAGGTGTTTTGGAGGCCTCTGGATGGGACATTTTGGAGGTCACTTCCACACGTTTTATGACAGTCCTAATCGTCCCACCCCGGAGCGATTAGAAATCCATGCAGGATTTCTTGATTGTTCTTTTTGCAATGTGTCCCTGATAATGTCTACATGCTTCTGTTCAAATTTCATTCCATTCTGACATGTTTTGATCACTATTTTAATTATTTCATGTATTCACTAGCCGGAGGCCTTGGGGATTGCATGTTTCCCTCCATCCGCATATGCTATTAATCGTTTGCTATTTCTCTGTATGCAAGATCTCGACACATGAGGGGCAGCAAGGAATGATAGACGCACTCACGCAAGCGGTGACGACGTTTGGCCCACCCATTTCGAATGTGGGCACGCGGAAGATCCCGAAGGGAAGCGTACCATCCGTGGTGTAACAAAATTGTATCGAATGCTTCGAGCCCCTGAAAAGGGGGGGAGATGTATTGTAACCTGATCACAAGCAAAATTAATAAAAGATGCTGCACCTTAAATCTGCTTTACATCTCGTTTCATTTCGTTCACTTTCCCTTTTCATGCACTTTAGTTCTTCGTATTTTTGTAGGACTTAGCGTTTCCTTAATACATAGGCTTTTGTTTGCATCGCACCCAGTCCGCCAGTGCTTCCATGGACTATTGCTTTCATTGTCAAAAACCCTTCATATGTTGGGGCAAACACAAACTAAATCATTTACAGTTTTCACAAAGCCCCTTCTTTGTTGGGGCAAAAACAGACTCAATCACTTAAAAACGTAGCTTACTTCCACAAAATCACTCCACATTGCATTCATCAATGCATTTCTCATCATTACATCTTCATTTCAACATCATTTTCATCCATCAATCATTGCATTTGCACATTTTCCAAGTTCATATACAATTTCAAGTGAACCTCGTATCTAGTGGTCTATTCTATCTCTTTGGCGATTGCAGCGATTTACATCCTTGCAATTTGGTAAGATGAATAAATCACCATAAGGACGCTTGACCATATTTATCATACTATATCGCATTTTTCAAAAACAAAATCAATTTTGGTACCTCATCTTTTGAGTGAGACTATGTCAAGACCAATTTGCTCAACAATTATCATTGATACCCTTTTCCATGGGGTTCCCAACATGGATAACTTTCATCATTTCATTTGCAACTACACCAGTCTCTGAGGATGCAGGTCGAGTAAAGTGATTGAGCAACCGTTTAGGAATTCTATGTGGGAATTAGCTGCAGTCATGAGTGGCCCCGAGGGCAAGACTATTTTCTTTCTTTTTGCATTTTCATCTTTGCATTTCAATGATGCCAAAAGGTATTTTCTTCAACAGCATGGAATCACCCCAGACTTGGGGCAACCACATTTGATTTTGATTTCCCATAATGGGATACATATTACATGAGCATGGCATATACACTTGGTAAAAATAGATTCAATCACGTGCATTTTACAATAACCCCCTTTCACCGTTGGGGCAAAAATAACATCAAATTTACATCATTCATATCATTTGTATTTACATCTTACATTTGCACTTGCACAATTCAATTACATTTTTCACCACACAACTCTGTCAATTGGCTTGTGAGATTCATTTTTCACTCATTCACCAATTGAGGGGTAAGCTACACACGCAAAATTATTTCGTCTTCCAAAATTATCTTTGCAGCCCAATGAAGAAAGTTGCTTCATCATCAGGCCAAACTAGGTGTCTCATGTTTTTGCATCGCATTGTGTTTCACACAATGCGGTACAAAAAGGGGCATCTGTAGACACCAAAATCTAGCTACTTGTCATTCCATAACTTCCCACCATAATTATCCATTGTTTATATATATATATATATATATATATATATAAAAAAAAAAAAAAAAAAAAAAAAAAAAAAAAAAAAAATATATATATATATATATATATATATATATATATATGTAGACACCAAAACAGCACCAATCCGATTATGTGACTGCAAACACTGATCGCATTGACACACACAGCACCCAGGGCAACCCTCAGAGGTTAAACAATGGTCCTAACCACTCACACAACAGTTTTGGAAAGTCAGAAAGCACTTTGGCACCTTTAGGCACTCTGCTCTAAATCCGTCCCACCCCGGGACGAGGACAGACTGGAATTCGTTCCATACAGGGACGAATTCCAATTCGTTCCTGGTCAGGACGAATTCCAAGTTCAACGGGCAAAAAGAAAAATCTTGACAAGTGGCAGCTAGGGGCAGTCCATTAATGCCTCCTGACTTGCATGCGTGTGTAGGTGAGCAAGTGACCGATTAAGGACTATTGCAAGGGCAGTCATGGAAGCCCAAGTCAGGGAGGAATCTCCTTCCTCATGGGAAGGCATCACCGCCATGTGGCGCCCATGCATGCCCATCCCAAGAGACCCCCTGGGTCTATAAAATGGTGAGATTCCTCACCCAAAAGGAGGACAGGTTGGGAGCATTTTAAGCAACGAAGTGCTGCCAAATTACTACCACGCATTACCTT
The DNA here is from genome assembly GCA_028583015.1 of Wollemia nobilis. Taxonomy (NCBI): domain Eukaryota; kingdom Viridiplantae; phylum Streptophyta; class Pinopsida; order Araucariales; family Araucariaceae; genus Wollemia; species Wollemia nobilis. Next base: position 26,925 of record JAQPPZ010011870.1, read on the forward strand.
TGATTCACCTCTTCCACATCCTTGATCTCTTTTGCAAAGGGAGGTCATTGGGTGGTTATTGGAAGCGTGAATCTGGATCCAAAAACTCGACACTTGACCACATTGCCCCACCAATTTTCTGACAACACCTAACAAACCAGTTGGACCAATTCCAAGTGAATTGGGGCCGAAACAAAGATCCAAACAATGGGCGCCTTGCCCGCGGGCGCGCCCCGCATTGCTGCAGGCTTAATCGTTCCACCCTGGAACAATTACGGATCTGTGGTAGATTTGCCCACTGTTATTTTTGGATTTGTTTTTATGCTGTTTAAATAGATCAAATTTCAAATTTCAGTTGATTTCAAGCAATTTTAATCATGTTTATTGTATATCTTATCTTCACTAACATACAGGCAAACTTGTTAAATTCCCGGTGATCGAGGCTGAATTGGGGAAATCCAACCTTCTGGGTCTTCCCAAAACACCCCTATTTATCTAAGCCCTAACCTTTCAGGTCACTTGGAATCCCAAAGATGAGACATTTTGGGCAAGGCCATTAACCCAATTTTCTGCAGGTTTACTCGTCCCGACCTGGAACGATTCCCAATTTTTTGCAGGTTTACTTGTCCCGACCCGGAACGATTCCCAATTTGCTGCAAGTTTTCTCATCCCGCCCCGGAATGAATAGCGATTTACGACGAGTTTTTCGACTGTTTCATTTACAGTGGTCTCCTGGTAATGTTCCCTTGCTCCTGTGAAATTTGCAGGCTGTTTTGATTCAGTTTGCTTATCTTTTTATTCAGTTTCATGCATGCATCTTTCATTTGTTTTTAGAGATCAAACGCTTCATCTTTGCAACAAGTGCTACTAACGGTTTCTGTTGTTTCTTTGAACATAGGAGGAGCAGCAAGGATTGAGGATTCATCAACACCAGTGGCGACGACACTTTGGCCCGCCCATTTTACATGTGGGCACGCGGAAGGAGGATCACTAGTCACGATTGTAACCGAAACATGCTAACGCTCCTAGCCCCTGAAAAGGGAGGAGACGTCTTTGTAACCGATGTTAAAAGAGTATAAATAAAAAGGGTTGTGCTTTCTATACTTATTTTTATTTCGTTTCAATTCGTCCCTTTTCTCTTATTTCATGCATTTCAATTTCTAGGATTTAAGTGTTAGCTTTGCTTCGAATGCATTGTATTAGTTTTCCTTTCCACTTTCGGAATCTCGTGTTTTCAGTGGCAATCACGGTGGGACCCTGTCCCCTGTCTTTTTTCAGATCAGGAAACTGATCAAAAGTGTTTTTCTTGCTTGCAGGTACAATTTTTTGGAATACTGGACTGTTATTCGTTTCTGTCTGCGACGATTACAGAATTGGGATTCGTTCTGTCCAGGGGCGAATAGGAATTCGTCCTACCCTGGAACAAATTATGTTCTGTTATTCGTCTGACAGAGGGACGAATACGGTTCTGTGTAGTTTCAGAACAACAAAGTAGAGGCATCCATATTTGGCAGAGAAGAGGTAGGGTTTTTAACTGCTCCTGTCATTTTTTATGTTTTCTATTTCTATTTCTGTTCAATTGCTTGCTTAGGGAAAGTTTGTTGCTGCTTGTTTCAATTTTATTAAAATGAACCCCACACACATCACGTGGTAAATTAAACCAAGGAGCTGGTCGTAAAACCCTAGCCCTTGAATAAGACCAATGGTGGATTTCATCACCACCTTGGCTTGATTTTTGCATCCATTACCCCGATTGCCACTGTTGCTAGACGTAAATCCTGACGAAAGCTGACCAAGTGTAGCTGGGGTGATTCCCAGCGTGCGAGGATAAGTCTTCTATGGTAGGTGTCATAAATAGGGCAATTCCCCTTTCGTACCGCCTATGCACCACGTATCATCTGCTCTCACGTACCTATAGTTTCCCTCACGTAAGGGCGGGTATATAGAGAGGTTGGTATATCGGTCTGGCAATGGTATATCGAAGGGGCGACCATTTATGGGAGTCATATGAGCCTTCATTTTGCATTTAAACGTTCTTCACAAAAAAATTCAAAAAAAAAAAAAAAAAAAACACACTAAAACCAGTCTAGGACACACCATTAATCTTTAAAAGAGATAATCATTGCTTTGCGTGTGTGTGTTTTCTTCTGCTTAGTGTAACAAAAAAAATTAGAAAAATCATAAACAAAAAATAAAAATCTACGTAGCTTGTAGAGAGTTATCACCATGGTATTCACTCGCAGTCAAGCCTACTCACGGGCAGACGCTGCGAAGAATGACCAAGGAGGCACAAGTCGCCTCCGTTACAGTTCCAAGGATTTGGTCATACCACCTTGGCGACCTGACACACAAGGCATTCCCCTCCACACATTAACTGAATGGGACTATAGGGACACCCCTTCTAGGGGCACTCCCGCCCAGCATAGCACCCAGCACACACCCCTCCAGGAGGGGTACATCCATAGGAGAAATCCCTTAGATGCTCGCCATGCATGGTCACCATGTAGCGAAGCGCCTGAACAGCAGGGGGTCCGCAAGGAGAGGCCGAATGATTTCTATATCCCTCCGCTACCCCCTATCATTGTTAGAAACACTAAGACAAATCTAGAGCACAAGGCTCACCAGGCAGTGCGAGCTAATTCTGCTCACCCCTTTCACATATATGAAGGGAGGTACGATGAAGACCTTCGCGTCCCTCAAGAGCAACATACAGTATGGAAGCAATGCGCCTCCGCACCTATTAGATATCATGATCACCTATTGAGGCCAGAGCCTCAGGTGAATGCTGCCAACCTCGACAGAGGGAAGCAACCTGTAGAGTCTCGGATCCCCGAGGCCGCGATAGGTATGTAGGAGAGGCATCTAAGCCTCCTAGGATCAATACGGCAGAACAAATTGACCTGGCATTTGCCAGACATGCTGCCCGCCAAGCGCAGATCACGCCACTTGAGCAGGACCAGCAGCAGATAGAACGTTTATATCGCTTAAGCAAAGAGCGCATTCGGCACGAAACAAATGAGCTGCTCTGCACCACTGTGCCTGAGAGGGTTCCAACCCCCAAAACACAGAGGACGAAAAGATATGAGAGGCACAACCCAATAGTGCAAGGCAGGTCTACAAGACCTTACCCAGAGCCTCTAAGACCACCTAGGCATGAGCGGGAGGCCACTCCCATAAACAATGAAGGATACCCTCCAAGGGCACCTATCCATGCTCATAGGTATCACCCAGAAACTCCTCAGGAAGCCTATGAGGAGTATGAACAAGAAGAAGAGCGGGCTAAAACGCCCTATCAAGGCAAAGGGGGTGCTATCCATCCACCCCTCTATAGGCCTCCAGTTCCCTGCAATGCGCAATGGGAACAAGCCACAGAGGAGGAGATTAAGTCCTCCTATGCATACAAGGCGCTGTTAGAGCGTTTGGAGTCTGTGGAAACTAAAACTTCTGGGCCCCAAAAGCCCACTTTACGCTTACTCCATAGTCATCTAGTGCATCCATCAGTACCAGCACCTCCTTATCCCGAACATTTCAAGTTGCCCCAGTTGGCAACCTTTAAGGGGGAGGAGGATGCTCAAGAGCATATAACTAGGTTCCTGAGCCAATGCTTTGGCATTCAAGACAACGATGCCTTGCTGTTGAGAACACTGATAACCACATTCGCAGGCCCTGCCTCGGACTGGTTCACTCAATTACCGAAGCATAGCATCCACAACTTAAATCAGCTAGTGGACGCATTCCTTGAACGCTTCGCCTTCAACACCAAGAAGAAGGCGTCACTGAGCGATCTTGCTAGCCTCAAGCAATATGAAGAGGAAACCATGGCAACATATGGGAATCGGTGGAGGACGCTGCTTTCAAAGCTGCCCTACCTCCCTCCGATGTCTGATCTCACACAAATGTTTTCCAAGAGCTGTTTAATACCAATCTCTGTGCTATTGCAACTGTAGCAATATGCAACATTGGAATAAGCCCTGGCGCAGGCCAGAATCATAGAGGAGATTAAAGTTCAGGATGGTGAAATCGCCAAACCTAAAAAAAAGGAATGGTCTAAAAACAACAAGACTGGGACCACACAACCAAAACCCGCTGCAGTTAATCAAGTTGCAATCAACGTCCCCAGGCCTGCCCAAGCAACGCAACCTCAAAAGGCTAACTATCAGGCAGTGCCTCCCAACAATTATGAACAAGAGAACAATTGGCAAAAGCAAAATCAGCCGCGTCGCCCTCGGCGACAGTTTACACCTTACACGGAGTCTAGAGACTCCCTATTTGACCGCTTGTCTACGGTGAATTTGGTCAATCTACCAGAAGTCCAACCTATAGACCCCAACACAACAAAACCAAAGGGGTATAGAGAAGAATTGTACTGTCGGTTTCATCGACGGAGGGGACACGATCTTAACGTTTGTTGGACGTTCAAAGGCTTGATGCAAGATTTAATAGATAACAAAACATTAGTGGTGGAAAACCCCATAGCACCAGACAACCAAAATATGGAGGTCTTCAAGGACCCCTAGCCCGCCCATGATGCGTCGGCGAAGACCCTCCAAGTAAATGAAGTCACGCAGAACTGCCCAATGCAGGGGTATGTTGGAATGATCAGCATAGTAACTTGGAATAGGAGGTATCTGAGCACAGCTACCCCCGCAACGAATGCGGGAGAGGTGCCAACAATGTCCCAACAACAACAACACCTTGCACAACCTCCTCCTCCTAGACCTGTGGTCACAATTCAAAACAAGCTTACCCAGATCTTAAGGACCACGTCGGCTAGGCTCTCCATATATGAGCTAATACAACAATCGCCACCCCATCACGAAGCTCTAATGGAGATTCTAAAAGCCATCGAGTTGCAGCCCCACGAGACAAATTCTTTCAACAACTTCGTGGGGCATGTTAAAAGATGCACGGAGCCAGTCATCACCTTCAGATAGGATGAGTTAAAGTCAGTGACTGGTGACATGGCGGATCCACCCCTGCACGTTATCGCGTGGGTCAACGGGATCCCCTACAAGAGAGTATTGGTGGACACTGGCTCATCCAGTAACATCATAACAACAGCGGCCCTAAAGCACCTAAAGTTGCCCGCTTCTCATATCGTGGCTTCAACCTATACACTACGAGCATTTAACGATGCAATATGCTCAACAGTGGGCACAATTGTCCTACCCATCCAAGTGGGACAAAAGACAACCCCTACATTGTGCCATATATTGGAGGGAGAAATGGCCTATAACATCTTGTTGGGCAGGCCATGGATTAGGGACATGAAGTGTGTCCCTTCAATAGCCCACCAGTGCTTGAAGTATACATTTGAAGGGCAAGTACATGTAGTCCCGGCGGACTTAGAACCCTTCAAGTACTGCAACACGATGCAACTGATGCTGCAGTCGACCCTACCATCAACACACATGGATTTCCAGTTAAATCCATCCAAACAAGGTCCGATTCCACAGGCATCCCAACTGACAAGTCCACCAATGCCCCAGCCGGGTCCATCTTCATTGGTTGATCCTTCACCAACGATGCCACCAGAGGTGGCCACAACGAAGGACAAAGGGAAGAAACTCGTAGAAGAAATAATGCCTTCAGTCTCAACCATCTCCACCGAGGGGGTGCCTAGTAGAATGGAAGTAGAGACACCTAGCCCACCCAACATGGAGTGGATCTAGGAAGAACTCCCATTCCCTCCCTCCCAATCGCCAACAATCACTGTTGAAATGGCCAATACGGGCCTGGGGGATTATCTAGTGCGGAATGTCATAGAAACACCCACATTGGAGTCCATGCAGGACATGGGGAGACCTCTCCTCCCCATTGGTACCATAGTTCCTCTAGGCTACCCGCCAAACCAAACAAATTTTGTGTATGGGGGCCTTGATCATGGCAGTGAACCGTGCATACAATAAGAAGATGATGAAGAGCCATTCACAGGAGATGTCAATTATCTCTCTAACCCGAATTTCACTTTAAGGTATCTTAGCCAATGTAATTGGCATGGATATGGGTTAGGCAGGTACAAGCAGGGCATACGGGTCCTCTGCCAACCAAGGTACCAGATGTCGTATGACAAATCGGGCGTAGGGTTCAACCACCCCCTACCCCTGGACATTCTGGTGGAAAATATGCAAGGCCTAGGGATAGGCAACAAGGATGGGATGGCATTAGATCCATATGCCAACCCTAACACGACATACACATTTGGGGACTATCTCCCCTCATGGACAACCAACCTTGTTAGTCTCAACAACCCTTTCCCTTCGCTTGAGAAAGGCGAAAGCTCAAGGAATCGCCCACAAGAGGGGTATCGACAAAGTCAAGAAAACTCTTTTGAGGATGAGTCCGCATATGAGGTAGCTCCATGGGACCCGTTTGAATAAAAAAGTAATCATTTGTAGGTTGTCCCCACGGAAGATTTCCAATAAATTCTCTTGCAACTATTCCCTCTAGAAGCGCCAGTCGAGCAAGAACCGCACCAAGGAAATCAGGTCCCCTCGCAAAGAGCGGAACAACCCCGTTGGGACCAAGTCAATTTTCTCGAGCAGGGCGAGCCTAGCATGTCGCAGGTAGCTGTCGAGGCCAACGAGGACTTTTGGATCTCTGACAGTGACTATATAGACGAAACTGATATGGAGTATCTCAATCATGCGCGACAGCACAATCGCCCCATAAACAATGAAGAACTGCTTGCACAACTAGGCATAAGGCCAGGGCATGAGTGGCGCATCGACCCGGCCCAATGGAACCAATTGTTGAATCCGCCATTGTGGGTAGACCAAGAGCGCCTTCCGCCCAGAGATCCCATAGCAATAACAGTGCCGAGGGCAGACCCTGTCCTCCTATCCGTGCATATGGCCGATCCATTCGTGCCAATCCCTACAGAGCCAATCCATTAATGGAGCCGATATAAATATATATATATATATATATATATATATATATATATATATATATATATATAAGTAATAATATTTTATATATTATATTTATATATTTTAATAAATATACATATATGTATGAACTAATCCCATCCATCCATCATGTTTTTTTTTTAAGCAAAAAACCCCTTGCGGAGCCGCCTTGGTCTGAGAGACCACGAACAGGGGGGTACTACACCGTCAAAGTCACCCGGGGGTCGCACCCGACCCCTGCCCGCACCAACATTATCAATTGGATTTTAGATACCCAATTCAAATTTTTGGTAAGGTGGAGATTTGAACTTGGGACCTCCCTTGGAGGATTGCCCTCTCCTCTCCAACTCACCTACAACACTTGGGTTCCATCCATCATGTTTTAATCTTAGTCATCCATCCACCTTAATCCATACCACTTATCCAGATTTAATCTCCATCCTTCCTCATGTTTTAATCTTGACCACACATTTTGTGTCGTTGAAACCCTAACATGTCTAAGGGAAGAATATAAAGAGGAGTCATTTTGATGACTCAAGGGAAAAAAAATTCTAAATCTTTGAGTCCCTAAGTTCTCCTGCATCCTCGTTGTCACTTTTGTTTTTCGTTGCCCTCGTATCCACCATAGTACAACTTGCGTAAACCAGATTTGGTTCTATTGTATTCCCTGCAACCCCCGAACGTCCTCTAGAGCTTCCCGAATGCCTTCTCGAGCCTCCAGAGTGCCTTTGGGTATTTTTGGTCTTCACCGAGCACCCGTGGGCACTTCTACACTAGATCTTAAGTTCCACAGACCTCAGGTGCCCCTAGGGCATCCACGCAACGATTAACGATATCATCTACAAAAGCAAAAACAAGTTAGAATTGACAAGGTAAAAGTTCATTGATAATAATTTTCACATTCTTAGATCTGTTTACAACTTTATTTTTGCAACTAGGGTTTAGTAATTTCATTTTTTGAGGGTCTCACGCAGTGGTGCCCTTACAAATATTACCAACTCTTGTTATTATTTTTTGTGTGCAGGTATACGAATCACATTCATTGGTAGCTGCTGAAGCTCGAGTGGCCCTGCATAGGATACCAAAGCCCACTCACCACTATGTTGGGATCAAATCAAGCATGAAGACACCACCATCATTTCTAACTAGGGTTTCTAAGAACCCTAGTACTTTGTAACAATTGTATCAAAATAATAAGTATTGTAAACCTCCTATTTGGGGTACATTTGATTGTAATACAAGAGATCCATCGGCGATAATAATAAAGATCATTTCTTTATGCAATCTTTTGTGTCATTTTGCTTATTTTTTTCATAGCTTATATTTTGGGTGTTGGTTGATTTTGTATTCACAACCTCACCGAAATAAACAAATGCCAAACATTGCACTTTGGTCCTCCCAAGCTCAAAACTTGGGCAAAATCCAAGCTACACTTTGTCTAAGCTAGAAATATGAGCAACCTCCAACCAACGCTTTGCCTAAGTTAGAGTTGTGGTTAAAATCTAGGTTACACTTTACCATAGCTTGACTAAACTGCAAATATTATAAGCAACAACTTTATCAAGTGAGGAGAAACCACTGAATGCCAAATATCAAAACACCAAACTTCATTTGTCAAATTCAACATATTTAAACACAAAGTAGGAGAAAACCTCTATTGACAATTCAACAATACCAAAGTTGATTTCGAAGTAATAATCTGTAGAGTCACTCACAACCAAAGCCAAAAAAATATCTTAGGTAAAATGAATGATGTGAGACAAACTTCCCATTTCCCCCTTCTATGGCTTTGATACCATAAAATAATATAAGTCATGATGCTTGATATGCATTTCTAAGCTCCAATTTATAATGAATTGCAATTTGGTAATTTATTAGTGTTGATAAAATTAGATTCTATAAATCCTAAGTTATCTTTAGAGATCCTAACAAGTTATCCCTTAAAAACTGTTGTAACAAACAATACAATAAAAAAATAGTGTGGATGTAACCTCCTTTATGTATATAAAAAAACAATACAATAATAAAAATGTTAGTCTCACAATGACACTAAGAGGGGGGGTGAATCAGTGTAGCTCTTTAAACTTAAATCTACAACTCTTAAAGCCGAAACAATGAAAAATTAAAACCAAATAAATCAAGTATAACAAGAGAACATCACACAACACAAGATGTACCGAGGTTCACCAATTTGGCTACTCCTCAAAATGACTTTTTGGACTCCCATACAAATCCAGCCTTTGCAAAGCACAAAATTTACAATCAATTTACCAGCACCCACTAAAAGGAGCACCAACCCCTGATTTATCTGCACCAACAGAAAGGAGCACCAATCCCTGATTTATCTACACCAACGAGAAGGAGCACCGACCCCCGATTTACCAAGCACCAACTGGAAGGAGCACCAACCCCTGATGCCAAGCACCAACTTGGACTTCAATTTTGAAACTAGAAGATTGACATAAAAATGCCTTCACTTTTACAAGACCCTGACTGGTCTATTGCTTACCCAACCTCTCTCACAATTCACAAAACACACACACTTACCGCCCTATTGAATTCTCCATGCAACACTCCTTTTATAACAATATTTTCTCTTTGTAACTCCTTTTTTAACTTCCATATTCTCACATGCAACTTATTAATTGTAACTCCTTTTGTAACTTCCATATTCTCACATGCAACTTATTAATTGTAACTCCTTCTTTTGTAACTTCCATATTCTCACATGCAACTTATTAATTGTAACTCCTTTTATAACAATATTTTCTCTTTGTAACTCTTGGTCTTCATCTGATGACGTTCAATATAACCACCTCTCGATGATTTCACTCCGTAACGGCCCCTGTAACTGTCGTATGGACTTTCGTTCACTGTCACAGTTCTTATTTTAGCTACCTGATTTCACTCTGTAACGGCCCCTATAACTGCCGTATGGACTTCCGTTCACTGTCACACTTCTTATTTCAGCTGCCTAATTTCACTCTGTAACGGCCCCTATAACTGCCGTATGGACTTCCGTTCACTGTCACACTTCTTATTTCAGCTGCCTGATTTCACTTTGTAACGACCCCTGTAACTGCCGTATAGACTTCCGTTCACTGTCACACTTCTTATTTCAACTGCCTGATTTCACTCTATAACGACCCCTGTAACTGTCGTATGGACTTCCGTTTGGTTCTTCTTCTTGCATCGCAAAAATGCGACATGTTGCGAAATCGTGACATTTCTGCCTCTTTGTCCTCTTTTGTTGATTTTGGCCACGAAAATGCAACATGTCACGATATCGCGACACTTTCGCCTCCTTGCTCCTTTTATTGGCTTTTGCCCGCGAAAATACAACATGTTGCGATATCGCGACACTTTCGCCTTCTTACTCTTTCTCTTCTCTTTTGGTCGCGAAAATACGACATGTCGCGATATCGCGACATTTTTTCCTTCTTACTCTTTCTCTTCTCTTTTGGTCGCGAATATGCGACATGTCGCGATATCGCAACACTTTTTCCTTTTTACTCTTTCTCTTCTCTTTTGGTCGCGAAAATGTGACATGTCGCGATATTGCGACACTTTTTCCTTCTTACTCTTTCTTTTCTTTTTTGGTCGCGAAAATGCGACATGTCGCGATATCGCGACACTTCTTCCTTCTTGCTCTACATGTCGCGAAATCGCGACACTTTTTCCTTCTTGCTCTACATGTCGCGAAATCGTGACACATTTTCCTTCTTGCTCAACATGTCGCGAAATCGCGACACTTTTTCCTTCTTGCTCAACATGTCGCGATATCGCGACACTTTTTCTTTCTTGCTCAACATGTCGCGATATCGTGACACTTTTTATTTCTTGCTCAACATGTCGCGATATCGCGACACTTTTTCTTTCTTGCTGTATTTTGCTTTTCCTTTGATCTTTAGCATATGGGCCACTTCGGTCTTCTTGGAAAATATGCAAAAAGGTGCATCAACTGTTTTTCTGTAGTTAGTCACTTTTTGACTAACATCCTCATAAGCATTTAACATCACTGTACATACTCTGAATAACCTCTGAACTCCTGTCCACTGCATCAACCAATCTATCTGACTGTGTTGACAACAATGACAATATTGTCGTTGCACCTTACTCAACAATCTCCCCCTTTGGAATTGTTGGCAACACACGTGCAATTTCCTGTAACTCTTCTCCCCCTTTGACAATAATACCAAAGGGCTGTTGCAAACTCCCCCTGAGTCCATGCACAACATTCTCAGGCAAAAATTATTACACTTAGCAAAAATCACAAACATGAGCAAAAAGATAAACAAATACACAAATGCTCCCCCTAAGAATGTGGTCCCGATAGCTAGTCAATTCTTGGGAATATCTCTCACTGGCCTTTTTGAGCTGATTTTTACTAGATTGTCAAAACTGATATGACCGGGCCTCTTGTGCCACAACCAATTTTCTTCTTCCTGTCCAATCAAGCAAGCTCCTTCTGAAGTCTCTGAGAGAGTGTACAGGTTGCCAAATGTCCTCGATCCAATTGCTATCAACTTTCCATTGTTTTCTTTTCTGACTTCACAACCATGCTTCTTAAAAATCACTTCATGACCTCTATCACAAATCTGACTTACGCTCAACAAGTTATGCTTCAGACCAACCACAAACAAGACTTCTTTTGACTTGATTTTTTCGTCACTGATCTTAACTGAACCTTTGCCAGCTATATTTAGCTCCATCATTATTTCCAAATTTTACTGAACCACCTTCATATTGCTTTAACTTCTCAAATTTTTGTTTGTCACCTGTCATATGACTGGAGCATCCACTATCAAGTATCCATGGTGCAGATTTATTCTATGCTTTAAATGTTGTTTGTACGATCAAGGATTCCTTTTCTTCCTTAGATCGCTCTTTTTCTTTCCACTCTGGTTTGATTACAGTTTTGGTCCCTTGTTTTGACTTTTCTTTTTCAGTAACTTGTGCATGTTTTTCGAGAAATTTTCTATTTTGTCTCATTCTATTTGGTTGAAATTTTCTTCCCTAAAATTGATTTGATGCAAATATACTTCGACAATTTCTTGCAATGTGCCCAAAATTATGACAGTTATAACATTCTACTGCATAATCCATCAAAGGTGAAAAAACATTTCTACTGGTAAAATTCCTTGGTCCTACATTATACTTGCAATCTGAAATCTTATGTCCATAACCGTTGCATTTAAAACAGTAACCATAAAAGAGATGATTGAACCTGGGTGATGGTCTTTGCCATGTTGTCGTAGGAGCCATAAATCTTCTTCTTCTTTGATGTGTGACTCCATCATTGTCAACTATCCTTTCGTGCCTTGCATTATTGCTTTCTTTTGCATGAGTCATTTTTTCTTGATCAACCTGTTTCTTATCTTCATTCTTTATGGATTCTTCATTTATGGCCTTTGATCCATTTGATGATTCTCCTTTGTCAAAACCCAAACCAAATTTGTTGCCTGTAGTCTTTTGGTTATTTATGATCTTATCCAGCTTCATAGAACTTTCTTCACGTTTGTGATAACAACTAATTTTACGATTCATCTCTTCTATCTACATCCTTAAACCAACAATCTCTTCTTCTAGCTTGCTGCAATAATCTATTTTCATGGTTATTTGCACTTCAAGATCTTTAGATATTTTCTTGGATTCTTCTATCTGTACTTTCAAACTGGTTATGATTTCATTTGCATCCTCAAGCTTTCTTGAAAATTTCTTATTATTTTTTCTTTCTATCTTCAATTCATCTAGAGCTGCAATTAGTTCCTCTTCCAAATTTACTTCTGCATCAATTTCTTCTTCATCACATTCCTGTTCTTTTTTTGTTTTTTCTTCTTTGAGTGCCATGAAAAGAGCTTCACCTGTTTCCTTTTCAGAATCCTCACAGGAGTTGTCTTCTGATGAACTGACATTCTTGGAGATGAAACTTTTGAAGTTGCCTTTTCTGAAATTTGTTTTTTTCTTCCAGTCACTTCTTTCTTGGTGCGATTCTTCATCACTTTTGTTCTTCTCATTAAGTGGACATTTAGCTACAACATGCCCAACGCCTCCACAGTTGAAACATTTAAACGGTAACTTTCCTCTGTATTTTCCTTTTCCCCTTTTTAGTTTTCGAACAAAGTTTGCTTCCATTTCATCTGATGTCTTTTCTTCCTTGGATTCTTGTTTTGCTTTCATATTTTTATGGGCTTTAAAAGCAAACTTCTTTGTCTGTGGGTTTAGATTTTCCTATTCTCATCTCATATGCAGTCAAAGAACCATGCATCTCATCCATACTAAAAGAATTTAGATCTTTAGCTTCTTCTATAGCTAAAACTTTAGAATAAAATCTTTGGGGAAGAGATCTTAATACCTTTTTCATGATGACAGAATCTTCGATTTCCTCATCGAGTCCTCTAATCGCATTAATGACTTCATTAAATCTCAGCATATATGCCTCTATGTTCTCATCGTCATTCCTATTTAATACTTCGAACTGAGCTCGATGTGTTTGTAACTTGGCCTCCTTGATCTTATCGTCTCCTTCATGAATGCTCCTCAGTTTGTCCCATATTTCTTTTGCCATTTTACAACTCATAATATTTACCAATTCACTGTCCACTAAACCGCACATGATAGCATTCTTTGCTTTAGAGTTATTCTCAAACAGTTTCTTACCGACAGCATCGGTTGGAGAAGTGGTGGGTATTGTGTATCCACTATCTACTGAATCCCAAATGTCGTATCCCAAAGCATAAAGATATGTCTGCATCCTGAGTCTCCAAAATGCATAATTAGTTTCGTCAAACAATGGTGCTTTGTTTTATGAGAAGCCTTCACCACCTGCCATTGTGTCACTTCCAAGATCACCTAGCCGGTTAAGCTTGTTCAGGAACTTGGCTCTGATACCAATTGTTAGTCTCATAATGACACTACGAGGGGGGGTGAATCAGTGTAGCT
>JAQPPZ010011871.1:0-40901 GCA_028583015.1 Wollemia nobilis
GTAATGTTTTGATCCTTTCTCCTTTAGTATTCTTGTTGATTTTTAACTTTAGTCTAGGCCTTCTTCTAAATAATTTGAAAGTCTTGAGGTATTCTAAAGTTTGGCTAATTCCTTGCCAAAACTTTCTCTCTTGGACTTTTTGTTATATTACAACAATTATCCCAAGTTCTTTACTATCGGGAACTTCTCCTCGATAGTTAATTTCTCCAATGATTTCTTCTAAGAACTCCTTTAATAACCTTCTTTGAATATATAATAAGGCTTTTCAAGACATATCCTTATTTCTCCTCTAGACCTCACCAAGGTCTTCAATATTATAGCTTATTTGGTCTTCCAAATGATATATTTTACTCAACCTTATGTTGTGGAAGTGTTGGTAGTAAGATATTCTTTTTGGATCTCTATAATCTACTACTGCTATAATCTGGAATAGGATATTTGATGGTCCTTATTTACTTCTATAATATATAGGCTTTAATGGATATCACCAACCTTTGATATTATTCTAAACTCTTCTCTCATTTATCTTGAATCAATAGTAAGGCTACTATGGCCTTTTCTTCTTTTGCACTCTTCAGGTCTACAATCTCTAGTAATGGGATATTTTCTCAGGTCTCTAAAATATCCAATCTTCTACTTGTTGATACAAGTGCTGGAATAATTCTAATGAATATATTCTTCCTAGCTCTATGTAGGAAGTTTCCCAACTTTCTCAAAATTTCCTTTTCCTGCAACAAGATGTTAGAAATTGGAATGGAAAAATCTATAATTCTAGAGATGACAAATCTTTGCTGGTTGATTTGTCAATCTAGTGTAATTTATCTTGAGTTCTAGTCTTCACAAGTTTTTTTGCAACCCTATGGAAAGACTCTACCCAAATGTAATCTAAAAAATTCTATAAATGATATTTTTGGATTTCTCTCAATCTCACATGTGGCTCTCCCTATTTTTTGATTGATCTACCATGGCACTCGAAGTAGATCCTAAATGATCTACCATGTGCTCTAATACCATTATTAGCTTTTGATGAGATGATAATGTAGGGAATGCAACCACAAGATGCAAGATAACTATAAACTAATGGTACAATAATATATAGGAAAATTATGAGATGAACATCTACAAATAGCTCAAAAATATGCCTTTAATGAAAGTGATGAAAATAGTACAATGCTATATAATGGAGTACATGAACAATCCATGAAAGGATATGAAGGACTACATTGTACCATACACTCTCTATACTACTACTACTTATGGTCCTCCTTAAAACACTCACTGTGAGGCATTTATATAGGAAGATAGATTTCTTGCCCCTTACTCTACCTATCTAATTGATGTACAAGTGGACTCCTTGTAAATTTACAACTTGGAAATTTGATACTTGTGAATTTATCACAATACTTGAAGTAACTAGCTAACTTTACCCTAACGTAAACTCCTACTCTAGTTATGTATCAAAGGTGGTACATTTACATGACCCAAATGATGTAATATACTCTAGCATTAGAGAGTTATTACAAACAGTCAAGAAGAGATACAATTTCATAAGACTAAAGGCAACAATTTGGTGAATCAAATCACCAATACATCCACCATATTTAGAGGTTATTAAAGGTAAGCAACTTAGGTTCAAAGGGTTCATTAATTGAAAAATCGTATTAAGTTCATTACTTGGCTTCATTAAGCACCTTATTAGAATATATAAGTTGCAAGGATAAAGTTACATTTTATAGTCTTCAAGGGAAGAGCAAAAGATAGTTCTTGTTAAGGGTTATTACCTACATATTAAAATAGAAGTTATATATTTTTTGAAAGAAAGAAAAATATCATCTTCCTATTATCTAGTTATATAAAAGAAGATTACATTAAGTTTCAGATATTATAGAAGCATTGAAGAGTTCTTTAATAGCTATCATTAGTGCATATTATAAGTTACTTTTAAGAATTAATAAGGAGAATATTAGTTGCATGATTATTAGCAGTTGTAATATATTAGTTTCTCTTAAATATTATTAGAAGTGCACTAAGTGAAAGAAAAACTAGTGCAAGATTAAGCCAACTTAAGGGAATATTAGTTGCATGATTATTAGCTTGGAATCATTGTTAAGTTATCCAAGCAAAGGAGAGAGTTTTCTAGTAAATAAGACAAAATCAAATCGTCCATTGCATACAAGGATTAGTACAGAGAAGCCACCATCAAAACCAGCAGAAATAAATCTTGCAAAAGAGATTTGAAGATCTCAGATATAGGTGCAAAATCAAGGTATTCTATTCTATCTATTGTAAAGCTATTTATATTACTTGCTTTCACCATAATCTCTTGTCCTAGGTAACAAAAGAGAATAAAGTTTGAGTGTATCAAGGACATGTCCAACATCAGCAAGAACCATCACAAAGTAGTTGATAGAAGAGAAATATTTGAGTAAGGTTGAAGATCCATCAAGAGGCTCACATTAGTGTCTAATGACACCCTTATCAATCACTGAATAAAAAATCCATAGCAATGTATACCTATAGCATCAAGGCAAGTGTAAGGAGATCATTTACCAACATGAAATATGACATCAAGGAGGACAACTCATTACAGTGAAAGGTAGGAAGATATAGAAAAAATAAGGTATTACCAAAGGTGTATTATGGAGGAATTTCCAACTAGAGGAGTGCCATATAGCCATCATCGAAGCACCCATTGAATCACCATTGAATTGGAGCAGAGGGATAACACTTTATTTTACCTAAAGGAAGTGTTGAGGGTAAGAAAATAGTTATGCATATGTTGGAAAAAGAGTATATAATATATGTTGGAGGGAACCATTTCATGCAAACAAAAGTTTTACCACTTATCACAACTGACAGAGCATCCATATATTCCCCAACACCTTCAAATAAACAAAACACTCACTCCTTGAGCGTTAGAATAATTATTTGGGTGTTACAAAAGCATCATTATCATAGTTGGGAATGAGAAGTATTACAATATATTATAAGCCATGCATGTGTCATCATAAAGAGTGTTGAAGCTCACAAACCATATGATTATCACCTCAGGAAGCATTAGAAAAGACAAAGGGTTATTCAAAAGCTTAAGCCATGTGAAAGTCATCCAAAGGAGCTCATAGCTACTTAAGTGCTCAAAAACTAAGTCCAAGGAGACACAAAAATATCTAAAAGAAGATAATAAAGAAGATACAACGACATCCAAAGAAGACACAGTGAAGTCCAAGGAAGAATTCTTTATTTGGATTCAAGGAAAATAGCAAGATGCTATTATCCACCAACATTGCTGAGAAGAGCATTGAATGCTCAATACCATAAGTGAAGACGAATATTATTGGAGGAAGGAATAGAATTGAATGCTCATCTTAATACGATGAACACAATGTCCATAGAGGCATTTAGGAGAGAGAAATCTTAAGCTACCCGATGTACTGCATTACTAAGGTAATTTTGGTATTAAATTTACTTGCTTTAATTAAAGTAACATTGGAGTTATAAGGTGCTACATATATGGTCAAATTTACTACTATGTTGGAATAACAAGCATCAACCAAGCATTAGTAAGTTATAAAGCAAGTCTATTTTGAGGTATTATTATTGAAGTACATTATAATATTATAATATTTACAAATAACTAAGTAGGAGATATAAGGTTGTCAACATTGGTAATATCAAATATAAATTTGCAAATACTATTAACATTATTTTCTAATATTCTAAAAGTAGGGAGTTATAAGGCATACTACACCAAATTATAGATACTTGGAATTTAAAAAATTAAATTATTAAATAGAGAAGCAAATCCATTGCTTACATATAGAGTTGTAACAAATTGGTAACACTTGTCTCATACTCATACTAAGGAGATAAAAAAATTCAACTATAAGAACTCCATTAGAGCATACTTCATTAGAAGAGATAAGGTAAAATTGAAGGTTGATTATTATTCTCAAAATATTACAAAATCAACTCAAAAGGAGAATTGATCATCATCTACAAATTATTGATGGGTAATGTTGTCGATGTTATTACTAACCTTAAGGTTTGTTATTATCCACCTACCTACCACCAAAATCCACCAATATTGACACCACATATCATGTTCAAACTCTTTCCCCTCATTCCACCATAATATCTACATCTATGATTGATATACAATAATATTTTCAAGCTAAGCACTTTATCAAGCATATTCTAATTCTACTAGGGAGACATAAAAAATTCAATAAAACTTGATAATAAAAGGATTTATCAAGTTTGATCATATATCAAATCATTTTAGGAGAGATAAATATTTCTACAAAACCTAAGCTTGAAAGGATTTATCAAATTCATCATACTCAAACTAGGGAGACATAAGGTAGACTACTATCAAGTATTTATCAAAGTATCCTTGAAATACATAATGACTAAGGAATTCCACTGTTTTATCATATAAGAAAGATGTCAACCTTAAAGGATACAATGAAAAATAATATGAAAAACACCATTAGACAAGAAAGAGAAAGTTTCATAAAAAATAGAATCAAGAATTTACTTATAAAGTCTGAAGGAGACATAGACCTTATCTCAAAAAGGATTCATAGTGAAGTATTCAAAGATAATTTTGAAACCATGGAATATTATCTGCATACATGACATAATAAAGCAATTGATAATGGAAAGAGTAACATTCAAATTCCTTTAGAATTTGGTAGCATATTATACATGGCACTACCTACATTCAAATATTACAAGGATGGGAATGTACAACAAAAAAAATTGAAGTGTGTGTGTGTGTGAACAAGGATGAGAAGAAAATATGTGTGTGAAGTAGAAGTGTGATCACTACAGAGTAGTGAGTAGGTACAATGTAGTTTCCATTAGAGTTATGGAGTTTTCATTTCCTCCATTACATTGTATTGTACTATTTTTGTAACTTTCCATTAATAACATATTTCATTCTTGTTGCATAATTCTATTATCTTACTTTTTTGCATATTTTACATCTTGTGATTTCTTTCCCCCATAGCATACATTATCAAAAGCTAACAATTTGAAAGCCTCTGATGATATTGAATACCTGTAACATAGACATAGATAAAAAAGTTAGGAAAATAAGAAAATCAAGCAAAGAGAAATATAAAACCCTAAGAAAAACACACCAAACATACTATGCTAAGAACAAGAGTTAACTATATCCATTGCTTATGCAACAACATAGAATGTCAAGTGTGTTAAGAGTAAACATGTCCCACCACCATTTTATAGTAAGAGGAATGCACCATATATTTAAATAAAGAAAAACAATTCTTTTATTAAGCACTTTGCCTTTATATTTTACAAATATTCCCTCCAAGGGCTTAAAAATGAATATTTTGAGATTTGGAGAAAGATATCTTATACAATAACAAATGGCACCTCAAATAATTTCTTGTTTCTACAATCAAGTGTGAGATGGATTTTTTGTGACCATCATAATCTTTAGACCACTTAAAATATTTGCGCACAAGCCCACAAAAGTTGTTAGTAGCATCTATTTGGGTATTTCTAGATAAGACCCAAATCCAAGGAAATTGCTTATACAAAATTTACAAAAATTTGCTACACACATGTGTAGATGGTGTGGTCCTAGGAACCACAAGGAAGTTAATTATCCTAAGAAATAAAGTACAAGTGGCTCATAGAATGTTAATTTCTTAGATATTGATGTACCTTAGTTAAGGAAGAAGTAAACAAAAAGGAAGTACTAGTCATGACACGAAATCAGGCTAAGAAAGATAATTACCTAGTACCTGCTAAGGAGAAGGAGAGATGGTAGGATGTGAAAAAGGTAATTATGAAAGAATTGTAGAAGGCTAAAAACATAAGGTTGGCAAATCAGAAAGAATTAAAGAAGCCAAGTGGTGCAAAAGATAAAGCATTAGTGAATAATCTAGAAACACAAGTTCTAAATACAACAATAGAAATTGAAATGGCTAGTTTGTTAGAAGCCTTACCATCCTTACATAAGGCAATAGGGGATGATATGCAATCAAAAAAGGTGATGGAAGTCTAGAGTGAGCCAATGCATGAAGTAGAAAAGAATGATTACTTTATGGATCCAACCATATTGATGATTGATATGGGAAAGAAACCAAAATTGGTCCATATAGATACAATGGGACATAAGTTAACACAAGTTACTATGGTGACCCATACGACATTGAGCCTAAGGGGTTATTGAAAGCATAGAAGGTAATAATAGCTGACCAAGAATTTATCTTAGATTTCATTGTGATTACAATGTAGAAGCCTACATTTTATGCACTATTAGGGAGAGGTTGTTTGTGAGCGGCTAAAATTAATCACAGCTAGGGAAAATATTAGATCACATTCAAGAAAGTACAACATAAGTTTATGATCAACCTAAAAAATCAAAGGATCAATGAGGATTTCACTACAATAGATGAATCAAGAAGCTGTTCAAGTGAAGAAGAGCAACATGAACCCAACAAAGAAGGGATGTTGTACCTTGAGGAATGTAGTGATGATGAATCTCAATCTAGTAGTGGGCTTTGTGATTGATATATGGAGGAGTACAAAGTATTTAAGCCCAATTGGCTCTATACTAATACAAAGGAGATCACGGAAAGACAAAATGAGAAGAAGGTTAGCAAGAAACCAAAAAAAGAGGAACAAGAAAATGGATATTTCCTAAGAGTTTTGTAGAATACACAATTGGAGATGTGGAGATAGATGCAATACCAACACATATAAAAAATATGGTAAAGGCTAAGGTAGAGCAATAGAATATTAAGTACGAAGGACCTCAAATAGTGGAAGTAAATTTAGGAACTGAGAATGAACCGAGGATGATTCATTGTAGCAAATATTGGGATCTAGTATTGAAAGCAAAAACTTTCAAGATATTTTTGAAATAAAAAGATGATTTGCATGGATATATAAGGACCTACAAGAGATACCACAAAATTATGTGTCCAAAATATTACATTAATGGTTGGAGCACAACCAATGAAGAGGAGACCCTATAGAATGAACCCAAAGTATGCAACTTTGGTAAATACAAAGATAGAAAAGATGTTGGATGTTGGTATTATTTTTAGAGTTACAACAAGAAAATGGGTTTCCCCTATTGTGGTCACCTTAAATAAGGAGGTAAGTATCAAAGATACTTTTCCTATTCCATTCACAGATTCCATCCTAGAGGAAGTCATCGGTCATGAAATTTATTCATTCCTAGATGAGTTTTTTGGCTATAATCAGATCAATATAGCCAAAGAGGGTAAATTAAAGACCAAATTTATCATGGAGAATGGAATTTATGCATATAACAGAATTTCATTTGGGCTATGCAATGCACAAACTACATTTCAGCAAATTATCTTGTATATATTCAATCAATTGGTAACATGGAAATTTAAGGTATTATTGGATGATTGGTCCATCTATAGTAAAATAAAGGATCATATACTAGCTCTAGTTGAATGTATGAGCTGATGTAGGAATGCAAAAATCCCCCTAAACCTAGGGAAATGTTACTTGATGGTACATTTTGGGAAGCTGGTAGGACACATAGTGTGCAATGAAGGATTAAAGATAGATCCTGATAAAATTTGTGTCCTTCTACATATGGAGGATCCATATGATGTGAGTTCATTAAAAACCTTATTAGGATACATGGGATATTATCAAATGTTTATCAAGAATTATGCACATGTATCCTACCCATTGGACTCACTCATGAAAAAAATATTTCCTTCAGTTGGATAAAGGAAAATCAAGGAGCTTTTGAAGAGTTAAAAACCAAGCTCGTATGTAGTCCCATTTTGATATTTCAAAATTAGGAAAAAGAGTTCCATTTCTATATTGATGCTTCCAATTTTACAATAGGATGCACGTTGGCTCAAGAACGATAGTTTAAGTTGGACCAACCTATATAATTTGCAAGTTGCTTATTGTCAAGTGTGAAAAGGAATTACAGTATAATAGAATGAGAGTTTTTAGGAATGGTATATGTAGTTCAAAAATTTAGGCATTACCTATTGTCAAATCCATTTGCCTTCTACGTTGATCACCAAACACTATTGTACTAATAAATAAACCAATGATACAAGGGCGAGTCAGTAGGTGGCTCATGATCTTGTAGGAATTTGTATTTTGGGTTGTGGTGAGACCTGGCAAGAAGCATGTGATTGCAGACTAGTTGTTCTGAATTCGATCAAGAGAACCAACAAGGATGAGAATTCCAGATGAATTCCTTGATGCATAGTTATTTAAAATTAACATTGTACCATCATGGTAAAATTTAATTGGATAATATCTATCCACAGGGTAATTGCCACAAGATTTGGTAATGACAGAGAAAAAAAATGTGATAATGAAATTAGAACCTTTTTAGTTGATTGCTAGATTATTGAACAAAATGGGTATATATGGCATATTACGATGATGTGTAATGGAGGAGGAAGTAAAATCAGCATTAAAGGAATCCCATGAAGGTTTGGTAGGAGGACATATGGGAATAGATGCTACTGCTAGAAAAATACTTTTGGCAGGATTATGGTGGCCTACACTATATCATGATGCAAAAGTATATGTACAGGTGTGTGACATTTGTCAAAGAGTGGGAAAACCATTACAAAGAGATTTTATGCCTTTGCATCCATCGTAAACTTAGAATATATTCAAAATATGGGGTTTATATTTTATTGGACCATTGAGAACAATCCATCAATGAAAATATTAATATATCATGGTAGCAACAAAATACCTAATCAAATGCGTAGAGGCAAGGGTGATACCAGATAATACAATGAAAAGTACAACTTGATTCTTGTATGAACAAGTGATTGAAAGATTCAAAATTTTACCATCAATATCAAGTGATAGAGATGATCACTTTGTTAATGAGGTTATTAAAAAGCTGAAAACTAGCTTAAGGATTTTGTATTCATTCTATCCCAAAGCAAATGGGTAGGTGGAGGCAACTAAAAAAGTATTAGTCTTTATGTTGTATAAAACTTTTGGAATAGGAGCAGATTGGGAAGAAATATTACCATATATTTAATGGGATTATAGAACAACCTTTAAACAGACAATAGACTATACACCATTTTAGTTAATGTATTATCAGGAGGTAGTAGTGCTAGTAGAATTCTTAGTGCCTATTTTGTGAATAGTTGTGGAGCATCGCTTGGGTGACCAAGAAAGTCTGGAGGAAAGACTAACAACACTCATTAAGTTGGATGAGAGAAGAGTCATGATATAATGGGTGTTCAAGATGGTCCAAAAGTGGAGGAATTTGTGGAATGATAAAAATTTCCAAAAATTAGAACTTTATCAAGGTGATTTAGTTTTAAATTTTAATGGTAAAAAGTAAATCAAGCCAAGAAAACTAAAAATATTGTGGCTTCATCCCTTTAGAGTTATAGAAGTGATGTACAATGGTGCAGTTAAATTACAAAAGTTGTATGGGACAACAATATCCAAATAGTTAATGGGTCAAAGTTGAAACCCTATAAGGTATAATGTATGTTCAACACTTTACAAGAAATAGAACATAAACAACAAGAAAAAGCAAAATCTAGCAAACCATGACAAACTACCTAGAATAATCAAGATCCACCAAAAGGGGACACTGATTTGGGGATTACACATCTATTTAGAGAAGGGGAGAAGACATGACCAATCATAGAACAATAATTGATACCTCACCTTGGTGTAAGGAGAAGGATGCGGGTACACCTAAGGATCATAGATAGAACAAAATAGATTGAAGAAGAGGATGAATGAATTCCTCCTAATGAAATACAAAATCAAGAGCAAGCAATGTTAGTACTAAATTTGGAGTGACAAGAAGAATCTACCCAATCAAAAGAAGTGGTTTTGTATCGAAAAGTAGAATAGAGGGAGTTGCCTCAACAAGTAGAAGGATGACGTAAGATGTGACTAACGATATAATATGAAGATAGAAAAATTACTTTCAATATGTTAATTCCAAATTCAAATGAAAGTGATGTTTCTAAGGAGGAGTTAACCAGGATTACCCCATTAGCCCAGATAGGTATGATACAATAGAGGATGCACAATAAAGCACAACAGTTGCAAGAGGAGTACTAAACATTGTAAGCCCATAATGTATGACTTTGAGGGTAGATCATTAAAGAATTTGATGATACAATATAATAAATTGATGAGTAATAGGTTGCAAAAAAAAAGAGAACTACACTAATAAAATGAATGAAATAATGAGAAACCTCAATTACAAGGGAGACAATGAGAGCATCAAGCAGGTCCAAGTTCTAGTGAGGAGGGAGGATCACATGTAGAACCAAGGGGCTTGACTCAAGATATACAAATCATAAATAAAGTGACAGAGATAGTTTGCTGGGAGAATGAAGAAGACCTTATGTCACCTGAAACTCAAGGGAATCTACATGAAGATTCAAGTGAATATAGTGATGAAGGAATTATTTTACTTATGAGGAATAGTAGTGATGAATTCTTAGTACAAGTACAGGAACCTCATGACCATCCTAATTTGGATGCCTATGTGACAATATACCGATAGTTAAGAAGACAAAGAGGGAAGTGAGGAGGCTCTAGAGAATAATGGACTTGCCAACAAAGTGGTTGGCATAACACAAAAATAATCATGCACGAAATGAGGATATTGAACCTCTAGTTGATACATTACCAAAATAAATCGTACAAGTAAATATCATTGTATGATTCCCATGATGGTAAGTTAGAAAAGTAGGCAATTTTAAAAAAAGTGTATATATACAAATAATCTTGATTGTGAAAATCCCTCCAAGATATAATCAATATGGGAGATGGTTGAAAATAAGAAATGGTGACCTCTTCTAAGAAAGAGAATAGAAAAAGAAAAATAAAAGGAAATAAAAGGAAAGAAAAGGAAAAGGAAAAGCAACAAATAATAAAATATTAGTGAAAAAGCAAAGAAAAGGATAAAATTGCATACAAAAAGGACTGAGTTGGCAGTCATCCATAAAAACAAAAAAACACATGCAAAGAGGGTTGAGGTGGCATATTTACATGTAATTGGATGTTTTGGCTATAAAAGAGAGCATCATGCACATATTTTAACCAATTGAATGAATTGAATAATTAAAATTAGGTGATTTCGAGAGTAGTGCAGTTTTTATTTTATAGAAAAAATTACCATATGGGCATGTGAACAAACACTAGTTAACTGATTTTTCATACCCATTAAGAATTTTATCCATGGAGTTTCCTTTAATATGAAATTGCAAGGAAAATAAAGTATAACGTAGAGTGCATTTGAATAGTCAAAAGAATTTTTATAGAAAAAATGTCATGGTTACTTTTTTTTGAAAAGCTAGGGTTTGCAAAAAATTTCTGAAGACAAACCCCAAGTTGTAGGTTTTAGAAAATTTTCTAAAAACCTAGGGTTTTCTAGGTTGTTTCAAAAAAGGCAAAGGAAGGAGTATGAATTTAAAAACCCTAATCACATATGGGAAAATTACCACAAAGAAGACATTTTAGCCATTGCATGCATTGGAATACAAGGGAGAAGGTCATACACAGTAAGTAATTATAAAAATATCAAATTGCACTTCTAAAGAATTGCACATCTGAAAGGAAAAAACTACACAAGTAAGCCAGAAATCATATTGGAGAAGCAAAAATTGCATAATAACGATAAAAAGCAAAGGAAAAATCATAAAAATTAAACCAATTTTGGATGAAGAGCAAGTTTTAGCAGCATATTATATGATTTTGAGAAGTAATTGCACAAATTGAAACTAATTGTATGATTTGGAAGTGAAATTATATAGTTTGGTGTGCAATTGTACAATTTGGAAGTGAAATCATATGATTTAGTGTGCAATTGTATGATTTGGTGTGCAATTGAATGATTTGGAACATAATTATATGATTTAAGGCATAATTATATGATTTGGGAGCTCAATTGTATGATTTGAGTGCAATCATATGATTTTGAGGTATAATTATATGATTTGAGTGTAATTGTATGGTTTTGGGACCCAATTGTATGATTTTGGATACAATTGTAAGATTTTAGGTGTAGTTGTACGGAATTACAGTGTAGTATAATTTTAGGAGCAATTGTATGTTTTTAGGTGCAATTATATAAAATTAGGGTAGATTGTATTGCTTTTAAGTGGAAATTATCCAAAATTTGTTAATTATATGAAATTGGTGAAGAATAGGGGTTCCACAAATATGAAGGTCTATGAAGGATGAGCATTGAATGGGAATCCTAGGCTCATATATGATGAATTATGACAACAAAAATTGAATGCTCACTAGTTCCACTACATTAGAGAGATCTGTGGCCCATGCAAGGAGAAGTTACCTACCCTATACAAGACCAAGAATAAGGATTTTAGCCATGTGGAGGATAGGGTTATCATCCTTGAAGGGAAAGAGGTTATCGGCCATGGAGGGGACACAAACATTGGTGTGGCACTAGAGGAAGGGAGCAACCACAATTCTAGGAGGAGCACATTAGAGGGAGCTTCAGAGTGAAATTCATAAAGAATTTACCCCAAAAATTAGATAGACCTAAACAAAACAAGATTATACTAAGAGGGGGGTGAATAATATAAGAGAAAATTTTACTTTTCTTTCCAAAGTAGTAACTTCAATTATTATCAATTGCAATAATGAAACAATGCACAAATCACCACACACATAAGAGACACAGATTTAACGAGGTTCACTTAATGTGGGCTACATCCATGGAGAAATATTTCTTATAAATTTTCTCAACAAATTTCATGGGAACCAATTCCCTATTACAATGTTTGTGGAACTCTATCCACAGGAGACACCTATCCCCTCTCACAAGTTCATGGACCCCAATCCATAGGAGACACCAATCTCATCTACTATGGTTTGTGGACCTCAATCCACTCTACTCTGGTTCATAGACCCCAATCGATAGGAGACACCAATCCACTCTACTTTGGTCTGCTCCAAATATTGCTCACATCTCTGCTCAAATATGATCCAAACCTGCTCACAACTCTACTCAAATCTGCTCACAAAATCCTACTCAAATATGCTCAAAAACCTGCTCAAATCTACTCACAAAAACCTACTCAAATATGCTCACAAAACCTTCTCAAATATACTTACAAATCCTTCTCAAATCAGCTCACAAAACCTACTCAAATCTGCTCACAAAGCCTACTCAAAAGGCCTACTCAAATATGCTCCAAAACCTTCTCAAATATTCTCACACAACCTACTCACAACCTGCTCAATCCTACTCATAAATTCTGCTCAATATTGCTCAAATATTGCATACAAAAAATGCTCATATCTTTCCAAATATCACATACAAACAATGCTCATATCTTTCCCAAATATCACATACAAAAAATGCTCATATCTTTCCAAATCTCACATACAAACAATGCTCATATCTTTCCCAAATCTCGCATACAAACAATGCTCATATCTTTCCCAAATATCACATACAAACAATGCTCATAACTTTTCAAATATGCTTTCCTCTACTATAGCAATTCAAACATATTCTACCCAGAATTATTTTTCTTCATGAACATATAGAAAATGATATGCATTACAAATACCCAATATGTTCTTTTACATTCATTAAGTTTATCGCTTTCTCATGTCTCACATTCATTACATTAAAGGATAGCTTTTAAACTTAGCACTTGATAACTGACCTTGTAATGTTCTTTTCTTTAATGAATCCTTTCATACTATCTTTGTACTTTTTGACACTTTGGTTTTCTTTACAACACTCTTTCTATTTATGTGAGACTGTTCTATTTTTCTTACTTCCACATTCTCTTCAAAATCAATCATGAACAATACACAAACTTGATTACAAATTTATTCTATAACTGTTGCGCATTCACTCTTCTTTCAATTGAAACCAATGCACATCTAATAATTCCTTATACCTCCAACCATATGATAACAAAATATTTTCTTCAAACAAAACACTTTTAGAAAATAATTAAATCACCATAACTCTAAATCTGCCTCAATGATTATGATGAGCTTTCCAAACCTGTCTTTACAAAAATAGGTTTCTTTTATTTTGCCACTTCAAAATTGGTTAGCAAATATATTTTTCTTGAATAGATGTCCAATCATTCACATTTAAAAACCCTTTTCAAAAATATGCATAATAAATCTTAAAAAAAAATAATACCTTATATCCCTTTTTAAACTCACAAAAATAAACCTTTATTAATCAACAAAACCCTTATATCCCCTTTTAATAATTTTCAGAAATAAAACCTTTATGTTAACACCTCAATCCTTATTTATCCTATTATTTAATTTCAGAAATCAAAACACTTATATTAATTTTCAAAATGACACCTTGCACTAACACCACAAAACCTTATTTATCCTTTTCACTAGTATGCAAAAATTATAACATTAAATTTGCATCTTAACCCTTATTTATACTTAATAAAACCTAATAAAACAAAATTTACATACCTTTGCATCATCACAAATTGAACCACTGACCTCAAGAACAACATTGCTTTCCCAAGCGCTTGTAACCAGTTGTGTTACCACTGTTGGTGAAACAAAAGGGGCACCCAAAGTATATAAACTTGTCTCTACCTCAAAAAACCATCAAATCACACAAAAAAATGATGTCGAGGGATTTTGACCGACCGTGTGACCTCCTATCCAGCAACATTCCATGCAAAGCCACACTGCCAGCTAGGCTATCCCAGTAGATGAAACTAATAGCACCCAGATTGATTTTTGTGTTTGTCAGTCTCTGTCTTATATTTATGTTGTCTTACTCCTCTCTTCTACCGTTTGCACTCATGCAACAATAATTCAATTTCATGCATCATATAAAGGTGAAATATTATCACATATTTATATGACTCCTAAAGTGCTTCAAATTATCCAAGGTAGTCGGCTCAATTTTTTTTCTGAAATTTATCACTTCTTCAATAATGTTTGGCGCCTTTTATTTTCAAATATTTTATGGTTATAATATTTAAATATTTAACCTTTTAAACTCTTATATATTAAATATGTCCATCCTTGGTCCCACTTTTAAATCCTTTTTTTATCCAAGCAACTTTTTAAACCTTTGTCCACTTCTTGTAATATTTAAATATTTTATCCCAAGAAACTTTTAAACCTACTCTTTATAATATTTAAATATTATAATCCTTTACTTTGAGATATACCTTACCTTGAATAATTTTCCATTGTTTGCTTTGTCCAACCTTGTAAACTTCTCATCCTTGAAGAATATTTTTGCCTTGAATACCATGCACCCTTTGACATCAATGATATCTCAACATTTCCAACAATCTCTCCCTTTGTCATTGATGGCAACCCTACAAAAAAATTCTTCTACTACAACTAGATTACAAATCTGCTCCCCCTGACAAGATTCTCCCCCTCACTGAATTCTCCCCCTTTGACATCAATGGCAAAGGGCTCCTTGGGGCTAAAAATAAGACACTTAGCACAACCCCCTCACCACCTCCTTTACTTGAGGTGATCAATTTTCAGATGAGAGTAAAACTACTCCCAACTTATAATGCTCTTCTTATTTTTCAATTTTCTTTTTCCAAACTTTTGAAGTCATACCTCTTTGAACATTTTACTATCCTTCTTCTTGCTTGTATTTGGAAATTTAGGGAACACTATTTTACACCACTTTGCTCTATGCCCAAAATTATTGCAATTGTAACACAGGATGTTGTAGTCCTTGAAAGGTGTAAATGAATTGAATTTTCTCTTGGTGAATTCAAAATCATTCTTACCATGAACCCTGCAATGTATAGCTTTGTGATCAAAATGATTACATGATAAGTAATAACCTTGGAATAAGTATCCATCTTGACTTTGAGGATATGGTCACATGATTCTTTATTTTCTTTTTCTGTGTCGTTCCATGTTCCTTGATGGTGCATTGTTTTCTTTCTCATTGTTGTTTCCACTTCTCAACTCATCAGTATAGGTCTTAGATTCTTCTTCAAATACCTTCTTTGATGCTTATATTTCTTTTGAGCTTGACTCCTCTTTTTGTACTTCTTGATATTCCTCAAAGCCAAGTTCGATCTTCATAAATGGAGATCTCTATATTTTGATAATATCATCCAAATATTTTGAGCTTTTCCTAAACTGATATATCTTATTATTAAATTTTTCAAGTCCCTTCCTTAGAATGTCAGCTTCATGTTCTAGTCTTTCACATTCTAGCTCTTTTACCTTTAACTATTTAGCCATACCTTCTTCAACTTTCCTTGCCTCTTCAACCTTAAATTTTAAGTCAGTGAGATCTTGTAGAAGTTTTGCCTTTGTTTTCTCATCCTCTTGTACTTGAGCCTTCAATATTAAGTTCTCCCTTTTCAATTCTTCAAGATCAATAACAAATTCCTCTTCCATATCAATTGTGGCTTCCTCTTCATATTATGAAACTTTCTCTTCTTCTTGGTCTTCAATAATAGGGGCATCTTATTTTTATTTTTCTTATTCTTTGACAACAAGTGCATCTTATTTCTCTTCTACTTGGTTTTTGATAACAAGAGCATCTTATTTCTCTTCTATGGATAAAAATAGAATTTCTTCTTTTCACTATCGGAGAGACTTTCATCATTGTCACTGGAAGCACTGCTTGCTTCTTCAACATAAAAAAATTTCTTGTGCCTTTGAAATATCTTCTTCTCATGCTTACCTTGAACATGCCTATTTTTATTTTCATGATAAAATTTTCTTTCTTTCTTTTTCTTGTATTCTTTTTCTTCTTCACTACTACTATTTCTAGGTTCTAGACAATTAGCTGCATAGTGACCAATGTTACCACAACTAAAACATTTGTGTTTTCTTGGATCCTTCTTATTTCTTCTCACA
This sequence comes from Wollemia nobilis, assembly GCA_028583015.1. Taxonomy (NCBI): domain Eukaryota; kingdom Viridiplantae; phylum Streptophyta; class Pinopsida; order Araucariales; family Araucariaceae; genus Wollemia; species Wollemia nobilis. Next base: position 16,873 of record JAQPPZ010011871.1, read on the forward strand.
AAGTTAGCCTCTTATTCACTGATACTATTTTTGGATTGTGGATAATTAGTTGCATAGTGACCAATGTTACCACAACTAAAACATTTGTGTTTTCTTGGATCCTTTTATTTCTTCTCTAAAAGTTAGTCTCTTCTCCATTTGCTTGATTATTTACTTGATTCTAGTTCTTTATTCTTTTCCATTTGTGTTCCTGTAAGATCTTCCTTCAAGCTATTAGGATTTCACAATGGAACCCGCTCTGATACCAATTGAAGAACACAAGCTTATACTAAGAGGGGGGATGAACAGTATAAGATAAAACTTTTAATTTTATTTCCAAAGTAGTAACTTCAATTATTATCAATTGTAATAATGAAACAATACACAAATCACCACACACATAAGAGACACATATTTAACATGGTTCACCCAATGTGTACTAACAGAGAAATATTTCTTATAAATTTTCTCAACAAATTTTGTGGGAATCAATTCCCTATTACAATGTTTGTGGAACTCTATCCATAGGAGACACCTGTCCCCTCTCATAAGTTCATGGATCCCAATCCATAGGAGACACCAATCCCCTCTACTCTGGTTCATGGACCTCAATCCACTCTACTTTGGTTCATGGAACCCAATCCATAGGAGACACCAATCCTCTCTACTCTGGTCTGCTCCAAAGCTTACTCATAGCTCTACAACAAACCTGCTCACAACTCTGCTCAAATATGCTCACAAAAATTTACTCAAATCTGCTCATAAAACCTGCTCAAATCTGCTTACAAAAACCTACTCAAATTTACTCATAAAACCTGCTCAAATATGCTCACAAAGCCTGCTTAAATCAGCTCATAAAACCTGCTCAAATCTGCTCATAAAGCTTGCTCAAAAGGCCTACTCAAATCTGCTCCAAAACCTGCTCAAATTTACTCACACAACATGCTCACAACTTGATCAATCCTACTCACAAATTCTGCTCAATCTTGCTCAAATATTGTATATAAACAATGCTCATATCTTTCTAAATATCGCATACAAAAAATGCTCATATATTTCCCAAATATTGCATACAAAAAATGCTCATATATTTCCCAAATATTGCATACAAACAATGCTCATATCTTTCCAAATCTTGCATACAATCAATGCTCATATCTTTCCCAAATATCGCATACAAACAATGCTCATATATTTCCCAAATATCACATACAAAAACTGCTCATATCTTTTCCTTATCTCGCATACAAACAATGCTCAAAACTTTTCAAATATGCTTTCCTCTACTATAGAAATTTAGACTTATTCTACCCAAAATTCTTTTTCTTCATGAACATATAGAAAATGATATGCATTACAAATACCCAATATATTCTTTCACATTCATTAAGTTTATCACTTTCTCATGTCTCACATTCATTACATTGAAGGATAGCTTTTAAACTTAGCACTTGATAGTTGACCTTGTAATATCCTTTTCTTCAATGAATCCTTTCATACTATCTTTATACTTTTTGACACCTTGATTTGCTTTACAACACTCTTTATATTTATGTGAGACTATTCTATTTTTCTTACTTCCACATTCTCTTTCAAATCAATCATGAGCAATACACAAACTTGCTTAAAAATTTGATCTATAACTCTTGCACATTCACTCTCTTCTTTCAATCAAAACCAATGCACATCTAATCATTCCTTATACCTCCAACCATATGATAACAAAATATTTTCTTCAACCAAAACACTTTGAGAAAGGAATTAAATCACCATACCTCTAAATCTGCCTCAATGATTATGATGAGCTTTCCAAACCTGTCTTTACAAAAATAATTTTCTTTTCTTTTGCCACTTCAAAATTGGTTAGCAAATCTCTTTTTCTTGAATAGATGTCAAATCATTCACATTTAAAAACCCTTGTCAAAAGTGTGCATAGTAAAACTTAAAAAGAATAATACCTTATATCCCTTTTTAAATTCACAAAAATAAACCTTTATTAATCAACAAAACCCTTATATTTCCTTTTAATAATTTTCAGAAATAAAACCTTTATGTTAACACCTCAATCCTTATTTCTCCTATTATTTAATTTTAGAAATCACAACACTTATATTAATTTTCAGAATGACACCTTTCACTAACACCACAAAACCTTATTTATCCTTTTCACTAGTATGCAAAAATTATAACATTAAATTTGCACCTTAGCCCTTATTTATCCTTAATCAAACTTAATAAAACAAAATTTACATACCTTTGCACCACCACAAATTAAACCACTGACCTCAAGAATAGTAGTGCTTTCCCAAGCACTTGTAACCAACTGTGCTACCACGACTGGTGAAACAAAAGCGGTACTCAAAGTATATAAACCTATCTCTACCTCAAACAACCATAAAATCACATAGTAAAATGATGTTGAGGGGTTTTTACCCCATGATATCCTATCCCAAAACATTCCATGTAAAGCCACACTACCAACTGGGCTATCGCAGCAGATGAAACTAATAGTGCCAAGAGTGATATTTGTGTTTGTCAATCTCTACCTCAAGTTTTTGTTTTCTTACTCCTCTTTTCTATCATTAGCACTCATGTATGAATAATTCGATTTTGTGCATCATATAAAGGTGAAATATTATCACATATTTATATGCCTCCTAAAGTGCTTCGAATTGTCCAAGGTAGTTAGCTCAATTTTTGATTTTGAAATTTATCACTTCTTTAATAATGTTTGGCACTTTTTTTTCAAATATTTTATGGTTATTATATTTAAATCTAACATTTAAATATTTAACCTTTTAAACTCTTATATTTAAATATGTCCATCCTTGATCCCACTTTTAAATTCTTTTTTTTACCCAAGCAACTTTTTAAACCTTTGTCCACTTCTTGTAATATTTAAATCTTTTATCCCAAGCAACTTTTAAACCTACTATTTATAATATTTAAATATTATAATCATTTACTTTGAGATATACCTTACCTTGAATAATTATCCATTGTTTGCTTTGTCCAACCTTGTAAACTTCTCATCCTTGAAGAATATTTTTGCCTTGAATACCATGCATCCTTTGACATCAATGACAACTTAATATTTCCAACAAGACCTTCCTAGCAAGGATGAAGGAGGATAGGTAGACTTGAATGATATCAACTTCACACAGTCGACAAGTGTATTGTGTCAAAAATGGTGGAATGAATATGATGAAGATCACCCATTGAAGGTAACATTAACTCAAGCATGAGTCAGTGTTTTGGCACAAGTACCTCCACTAGACAAGGTTTTATTTAATGATTGATTTTTTTAGATGGTGCAATCTTATGATGCTAGTACAAATTGTACCTTTTTCAAGATAGAGAATTGGCATCTGAATGTGAAGTTCTCAACTACCAATTTTTGGAGAACATTTTGGTTGCCAAAGGAAGGGCTCCCAATTAAGAAAGGTCATGTGTATCCCATTGAGAACCATGGATTAATTATGGAGTTTGCATCACTTAAGTCTCCATCATCCACTAAGTCTTTCAATCTTGGAGGGTGAGGGACTAAGTAGAGTATGTTGAAGACCAAGAATCTTACGTGTGTTATGAATGTAGTCATGGATCGAATATCAAGAGAGGTATGGTCTTCAAAAATTCTAATATGAATGGCATAATATATGGAGGGCATAATATAATTCCAAGTCCTTTACCTTGATATCCTGCATTGGTGAGCATTTTATTGGATAAAGGGTATGAATTGGACAAGTAACATGTCATGAACAACTTTTCAATAGAATACGAGTTAAATATGGATTTGATCTTCATCAGAGGTGTTGTCATAGGTGAATGCACATTGTCCTATGCACACTATTTTATCTTTCTTGTAAGTAAAACCTAAGGTTTTGGAAGAAGGTTTAAACTTATCAAGGTCTATGAGTGATTTATTATTAAAATTAATTAAGTTACTTATTTCAATTTGATTGCTTATGTTTGTTCATTTATCAATTTAAACTTTAGATTGATCATTAATAGTTTCAAATGCATCAATGATTTGAGAAGAAGAATGTGAAGAAGTAGAAGTATTATTTAATGGATAAGGGATAAGTGATGGACAAAGGTTAGTTTTAGAAAATATCATCTCAACCATTGTACTATACATAAAATATTTAGGATTGGATGGAATGTGGGTAAGTTTACCATCATATTCAAACTTGAGACATTGAAGAAGTGTTGAAGGACCATCCCTCATTGCAAAAATCTAATGGAATCCTAGAAGAATATTATAAGTGAATTCATAAGGTATAACATAGAAGATATTATTGAGGATGCAAGGCCGAAGTCTAAGGGGTAAGGTTATAGTACCACTAGATTATTGGGTTTCATTATTAGAGTCTCTTGTGACAAGGTCAGATTTTTTAAGGTCTTGTTCCCTTATACTAAATATTTGGATGAATCGAAGTCTACAAACATTCAATTCAAAACCATTATTTATGAGAATTATTTTAATAAATAATTACCTATGTAGCCTATAATGTAAAGGGAAAGTTCCCCATGCATTGATGGTGGGGAAGGTCATCTTCATGAAAGGCTATAGTAGCATGATTTATTCCAAGGGACCAAAGTACATTGGCAAGTTTATTAGGTTGCATGTCTTATGGTACAATTTGTTCACTTAAGTGTTTAAGTAAGGTTTACCTATGAGTACATGAGGTTTGATAAGTTCAAGGAGAGATATTTTAGTAGGAGTATTAGCTCATTTTTGCTTAAGATCAAGGGTATATTTATATGGATTTTTTAGTTTTTAGAACAAGAGGTGGTCCTTTGAAGAAGGGATATTTTTAGCATGAAGGACTATAGGTGGTTGGAAAGGTTGATTAGAAGATTGATCCTTTTTTTTCTAGTGGTATCACAAATGGAGGAAGAAATCATTCCTAGCATGTTTTTATGACGAGATGGGATATTATGGTAGGAGATATTATTAGTTGCCTTTTGATCATGATTAAGTAGTAGGTTTTGTAAAATACTTATATCTTCATTAGTGAGGTCTAAGGTTTAGGGCCACCAAGGATAAGGAAACCGTTATATAGGAAGTATTGGATGAGATGTTTAAGGTGTTTATATATATTTGTGGCATGGCCATCCACTCGATGAATATCACAATGTTCAATTACAATATACCAATCGATGGTAGTATTAGGAGGCCTAATAGGCATAAGGACAAACATCTTGGCATCTAATGTTTTCTTAAGGATATAGGAAAGAGGTTGATCTAACTTAGTAAAATTCCTCTTAGATTTTTGTTGTTTATTTAGAACTAGATTTTGGGTGGGTCCTTTAGTGTTCATATTATTATTTTTGGCAATTATCTTTGACACCGTCACCCTCTACATATTTTTTATTACATTGAAACTAAGAGGATTTCTCCTCTTCCTTCTTAAGTTATAATTTTCCTCTCCTTATAAGAGCAACATCCATATCTAGCTAAACATACAACTTGTTCAGAATATAATATAGTGGTAATTTCTAGCTCATAAGATATTTGGTCTTATAGGTTTCTAATGAAGATATCCAAAAGGTATTTGGGAGGGAGGGTAAATTGAAGTTTCTCTACTATTTTTTGTCACTTTATAAAGAAATAAAAAAATCTTTCATCCTTGGCTTGTCTCATTTGATATAAATATCTAAGGCTAACATTTTTCTTGACATAGGTGGCAAATGTTTTTGTCTATTTCTTCAAGACTCTTAAGGGAACGGATGGATAGTTGATAATATCATTCTATTAAACAACCACTAAGGATTTTAAGAAACATTTTTAATAGTAGCATATCATCATAAGCAATTTCGTGACAAGCAGTTCAAAATACCTTAACATTCTCAATAGGATCTTCCATACCCTTATACATAGGAAGTTGTGGTGCTTGAAAATTAGGAGGGTATGGGTGGATTTATACCATAGGATATAAAGGTTCATTACACATGTCTTTATAAGAGTATGTATAACTAGGGGTTTGAATGATATTCATATGCTGAACAAGTTGCTTTACCATGATGGCCAAAGTATAAGCATCAAGGTCATGATTAGTAGACTAGAAGGCCAAAGGTGTTTGATTAGGGTAAGGTTGTGATATGGGCACATTTATTAAAGGAGTATTTAGAGAGAGTGGAGGTTGATTATAGATATTTGATGTAGGGAATTGAGAAAAGCTTTAGTTTGGATTGAAAGTGTTAGGAGGATTATTATAAGGATTATATGATGATTCAAATTATGAGGATAATATGTAGTTGTTCATTTAGGCATTTAATACCTAATATCAGTTCTAGAAGTTTCCTCAAAAGTTGTTATAGAGATAATATTACCTATAGTAGGGGGAGGATGAGGCATCCCACCACCTATGGTTATAGTAACAATTATGGGATTAACATAACTTACACTTGATGTATTAGTAGGGGCATAATTATTATGATTTAAGCTTGTAGGGGGTTGGTTGTATAATATATTAATATTTATATTTGATAGGTGAAGAGACATAGAACTAGAATTAGGGACTTGAGGTGGGGTTGAAGGTCCTCCATAAAGAATAACCTCTTTCTAAGGTTTTTGCCATGATATTTTTGTTGTGCCTTAATGAAGCTACAATATGATTCATAGAATTAAAGGTTAATATACCATGAGTAGATTTCTTAGGATTAATGGAACCTGTGGTTGAAGTATCATCATCTTCTTCTTCAAAATTAGGATTTTTCCTAGAAACTTTGTTTTAACTATCATCCCATATAAGAAGTTGATTGGGATTTATAATTTATTTTCTACTATGGATATTATATTATCTATGAACCATAATAATTAGGGATTGAAATTAATTAATTAGATTTGTAATTTGAAGAAAAAGATCCCTAATATATCTTGTTGATATACCTTAGGAGGATCTCCCGATATACTTATCGATATGTAGACGAAGCCTAGTGCCCTCATTATACATGACCATATATAAGGGAAGACCTTTATGTAAATGGATAAGGAATGGTATGAGGATAAACTACATCCAGATACATAGCCAAGATAATATTAGAGATAACACCCATGTGTTGTAGGTGAGATGGAGAGGAGAGGGCAATCCTCCAAGGGAGGTCCCAGGTTCGAATCTCCACCCTACCAAAAAGCTGAATTGGGTACCCAAAATCCAATTGATAATGTTGGTATGGGTAGGGTTGGGTGCGACCCCCAGGTGACTTTGACGGTGTAGAACCCCCTGTTCATGGTCTCTTAGACCAAGGAGGCCCCACAAGGGGTTTTCGCTTCAAAAAAAAAGATAATATTAGAGATAAAAGGTACTCATTGTTAATCTTGGGTAATTAAGCTAATCTGCACAAATAAAATTAAGTGGTCTTATTTAGGTTTAAATAATTTTTATTTATAATTAAGTGAAAGTATTAGATAAAGGAGGTGTTCACATCGAGCTCACCAAAGATGTAGGTGTGCAAAATTAAGGATCTATGAGCTGACCTCGTAGGGAGCCTACTCTCAATGCTGGGTTTGTTTGAGAGTGTTAAAGGTCTAAGCTTTGTATGTTCTTTTGAAAACACCTAATTTTAGTTTTGAAACTAAAGACTATACTAATTACAAAGAATTTTTAAATTAAATGTATCAAATAAAATGTATGAATACAAATGTCTATCCTATATGATTTCCTATTCTACTAAAATAGGAGTTACAAACTAAACTTTCTTCTCTTCAAGCAAGAGTTAAAGGGAATGTGCAAACAACGACTATCCTAATGCCAACTACATGCAAGTCAATTTTGGATGCCTAAATAATTAGAGAAAATAAAAAAAAATAGTGGAAGCTAAACTAGAAGTTTTTTACTTCATCCTTTTCTTTAAATGTCTTTAAACTAAGAGAAAACTATAAACTTAAAATAAGGATTCCTTGATTTCTTTCTTTTAAGGTGTCCTTTAAAAAAGGCGAAAGTAAAAAAATAGTAAACAACAAAAAAGTATAAAGAATTAATAAAATTTGCAAAGAAATTTACCTTTACCCATGTCTAAAGTGGAAACATGCCTCATGTATGCTATCACAATTTTGTGTTATCGTTCCTTTCAAAAACATATTGTAATTCTAAAATTCCTACAAAATAAAAAACTTGTCAAAGTGATCATTTTTTTAGGGATCTATTATAGCTAGGAGGATAGTAGGTATATCTGGTTGAATAGTCAAACACCTAAAATTAAATTAGAAAAACAATTGTAAAAGCATGGACAAAAAAATCATGCCTTGTGCAAGGTTGACACTATTCTATGCAAAGAGCAAGATGCACAAAATAAAGTGTAGGTTGTAGACTTGTAGGGTTTTGAGCCAGTGTATTAGGAATAATTATGCCTTGACAAGAAATGGTGTGTTTCCACCATGTGAGTAAGACAAGAAATAATAGATGACAAAATGAGCAAACTATGGTTGATAAGAAGTGATGATGAGTAAAAGAGATAGCAAAAGAAGCCAAAGATCTAGGATGATGAATGGGTATGATAATATTCTACCCATAAAATTTGAACAAGAAAAATCATGCCTTAATATAGACAAGGCGTATTTCTACCCTAAGAACTAAACCAAAAGGAATACATAAAAATTTTATGGGTTTAAGTTGTTAGGGAGGTAGGAGGGAGCATCAAGGGATGCCAAATGGGGCTAGGATTGAGGGTAATTAGGAGGGAAAAAAATTATTTCTAAGCCTCATGTATGAGAAATAATGCCTTGAAATAATCAATGTACTTTTTTCTCTATCAACTTACATAGGAGGATAGCGAACCAAAAACTCAAGATCAAACTGGTAAGCCAATTAGGGGGTATCCAATAGATAATTGTTGGAAAATTTGAGTAAGTTGTGTTGTCATTGATGTCAAAATGTTTAATTTCAAAAGGTTGATGTCAGAGAGCACTTTGTATGGCAAGAATATTCTTCTATGGTTGATATGGTTAAAATTTATCAAGGCAAAGTTCATTCCAAAAGCAAGCAAATTTGTCAGAAAGAAGAGGCCATGGTTTAAAAGGAAAGACAAATATTATTATAATATTTTTCAATATTATAATAATTGGGTCCATGAAATAATTAAAAAATAAATATCCTAGAAAAGATTTATTCAGCCTTTATAAAATATTGCAAAGGTTTCTTTTAAATTATTTAAATTAAAATATTTTAACAAAAGTTAAAATTTTAATTTAAAATAATTTATGGCACCAAAAGTTTCAAATTGAATTTGAATTTAAAGCAAGAGAGGGCTGACGTTTTTAAACCAAAGGAAAGAGTATTTAAGGGAAATTATTTTTCATTTCCAAATTCTAACAATTTTAATGCCCAAGTGATAAGAAAAATCGTGCGCTCGAATTTTGAAAGGGAGAAGATGTCCGTGAGTCTTAAAGGCAAGGGAGGCAGAGTTGTGTTGAAGATCACCTAGAGTAAAAGAAATATTCCATAGTGATGGGTAGTGTAGGTGGTAGGAAGAACATGGCTAAGGTTCTTGCAAAGGGAAGGTTTCAGTTTTAGCGAATGTGATTTCAAAAATAAAATCATGGACATTTGTTTTCATGCGGGCGTGTAGCCCAAGTGGCAGCCTAGCCTTGGGCTAGGGCATTGTGGTGGCTTAGGTTACGAGTTCGAGCTTGGGCACTGGTAATTGAGACTTGTGCAATATATTTTCATAGGTAGAATATTAAGGTATATTTTTTAATTAATGTGCTTGGAATACGTGAGTTGACTTTGAGGCTTTGAAAACATGAAAGGAAAATAAGTGAAATTGATTAGGGAGTCATAAGGAATGTTAATTAAATTTTTATTTTGTGTAACACAAGGGTGTATTATTACCAATGGGGATGTGTTTTCCAAGGCTTGTAATGATCAATATACAAGTCCCAACTTGATTTCCAAATCATACAACCGTACGGTCCTTCAAACTACCCTTTTACGCCTAGTGAACAGCTTGTACAGAAGTCAAATTCACACACTATACGATCCCAAATTGTGCAGTGGCAAGGTTTGTACAATTTTACACTCAACCAAACTGTCAAACTCAGTTTTTGAGGCTATCATACACGGTTTTGTAACTGTTCAAGTCGATTCCCCTAAAATGCCAAATCGGGTAAGTTTCTCTCAATTGCTTGGTTTACCAAATCGGGTAAGTTTTCCTTGTACGATTTGTATGAACTCTGGTGTATGATTTGTACAAACTGAAGGTACATAAAAGTGCAAAATTAGATACTCTACTGGTCCAATCTCTCTCAGGTATTTTTTGTAAATGTTTAATATGCTAATTAATCCATTCTTAGCAACATGCAAAACATCTGAACGAGTCTTATGAGAGATTCAATTCCACTGACTATGTTCAAAAATCATACAATAGGGTTCATGATGTCCTCCTAAGTTCTTTCATGCTCACAGATCATTCCTCAAGCTTCACCAGTGATATATTCTTACAATATGTTGCAACAATGCATAAAACTAATCCAAACATTCACCAGAAAACACATGCATCAAGATTAAACCATAAATCCTCATCCATTAGTGCCAAAATCATACACAACCTATAAAAAACATATTCATACTCATTTGTGTCTTATTATATCATAAATGTAATTACAACATGGTTGTTCTATCAATCTACTGCAATAACTTAGAGGTTAACAATCTATCTCATTGGATTCTAACCAGTAAATACTCAATACATATCCAACAACAACCAGACCTACAAATTTGAAAATGGGGCCTTATATAACATTTCCCAGGCCATTCCAAAGTGGTTCCTGAGGCAATTAGTTATTTACAACTACCCATCCATAACAATATGTATAAATTTAGAATTTTACTAAGTCTAAAACCTTAATTAGTAAACTTATGCATCATTTCATCCCAAAATTATATTTCTCATGCATTTCAGTGCATCTTGTACGGTTTTTCCTTGAATTTTACTGTTTGCCTTCTTGGTTGTATGGTTTGTCCCTACCTGTACGGTTTACAAAACTTGGGCAAACTATCAAAACTATCAAAATTGAGCAAATCCATTTGATCACTTTCTCTTCTTCTGGGAGGTGGATTTGCTGCCTACATTTGCCCTACCCTTTAATTTGGTCAGTGTCCTCACCAACTGAAATTTCTGATTTAGTTGTGCTTCATAGTCCGTAATTATCTCTTGCAAGTCAGTCACTTTAGATTGAATAATTACACGTTCATTCTTCAACTTGGCTGCGTAGCTTCCCATTTCTACTAATTTTACCCCATGGAAATTACCCTTCTCTTCAGCAGTATTTAGAAATTCCATCATTTGCTTTTTCTGATCAGTGGTACTCCTATTCAACCTTTACTAAAAGTGGGCTTCTATTCAGGTCACCACCTAAAGTTCCTCATTCTTCTCAGCAATGGCCTCCAGGTGGTGATGAATATCTGCCTCCAAGGCACAAATAGTCTCTTCCCTGACTTTCAACTATATCTTTTATTATCCTTTTGAATTTATTCTAGGACCAATTGATTGTATCTTTTATTATCCTTTTGAATTTATTCTATCTGCTTTGCTTGTGTCACCACTTGCTCATTTTTCTTAGCTATTTGTGCTACCATATGTTCATCCCTTACCTTGAGTTATGCCTCCAACTCCTTAATATTATATTCTACTATCTGGAAGTCGCTTTTCTTCTTCAAAAAAATTAAGTATGGTTTCAAAATCAGTCTTTATGATTGTCAGATATTCCTCTAGTTTCTTTATTTTCTCTTCTACTACAACCTTAAGCTTTTGCAAATCTTCCTCCATTACAATAATTTATGTTTGAGTGGCTTCTGTCTCCTCCTTTTGAGCTTCTTTGAGCTGATAAATTTTCTCAAATATGATTCTCAACCACTCTATCTAATGTGTGATAAAGTTAAACTTCCTCATAGTCATAGCCAAATCTGTAGTGACCCTCTTGTACTCCAATTCTCTTATGTTCATCAGACAAGTCATGTGATTGGTTCTATCCAAGTACAACCTCGAATGCTGCCTGTAGTTGGTTATCACTTCTTTTGGCAAGTCGTCTCTTCCCAACATTTTGGTTATCTCTTACCTAGGTAACTTCCATGGGTGTTGTACATGAACCCCTGTGATTCTCCTTGTATGCTCCTTATTACTCACCCATTCTATTATTTTCTCCAATTAGAGAGACACTTGTTCCTCCCACAGTTTTACTTCTCCCACGCATCCAATACAAAACTATAATTTGGCACTAGCTATGGTATAACCTATCTATGAGAATAAATGTTCCACATCATCTTCTACTCCTCTTGCCTCCTCTTTCATTTCAATATTTCTAAACTATAGTACCTTCAAAAGGTAACGTGTTCTAATTCTCCATCGTTCCTCTTCTGTAGGAGTTCGTTATTCATCTTCCTCCATGTGGTGGCTAGAGCTTCCCCCAAGATCTCGAAGTGCTCTCTCTATGTCTATATTTTCTTGAGATTGAGTTCGTTCTACAATATTCTACTCCTCCTTATTATATTCTATATTCACAATCTCCTATTGATATTTTTGTTGTTCTATTTGTTCCTAGGCTTCTTTATATTCGGTAGAGCTCACTTGTTGCTCTTTCGTTACTTTTTGGGCTACTTCTTGTTCCACACCACCCACCTATTGTTCTTCCATCACCTATTCTTCCTCCTGATTGTGTTGGATTTCCATCATTGTGATTTTTTCAACAACAGGTTCCTTTTGTTCTTGTGATGCTTTTGTCTCTTCTTGCACATCACTTGGGTTATTTTGCTTTGAACTTCCTCCCATAATGAATTTGTAATGGGGCTTCTTCTTTTTCCTAGCCTCTTCTTCTGAGGTATCCCATCTCACCTCAGTTTCCCATTTTTCCTCCTGAGTGGTGGCTACCACTTCCTGTGCTATCTGCCCCACCTCTATATCCTTCAAAAAATTTGAAGCATCCAGGATTTCAAATTCATCCCGTTGGAAAATTTGTGGAGATACCACCATTTTATCTATTGCTGCCCAACTCCAGTCATCCAGATCTATATTTTATGAATCTGACTATTCTTCCTCTTATTGATCCTTTTGTGTAGGCTCATCTTGTTTCTCTGAAAAGGTATTATTTACCATTCTTTCCCATTGTCTTATTATTATTATTTGAATTAGGTTTACTTGTCTCTCCACATTTCCCTCCCTTTCTTGAATTGACGGTTGCTCCTGCTATCGTTGCTTCTACATTGCTTATTGTTCTAGTTCAAGTTCCAATCTCCTTGTTATTTTCTTTGAGGATGCACATCCTTATCATCTGAAGGAGTGTCTTCTAGTACCTCTATGGCCTGCTATTCCCTCTTTGTTCGAGGCTTCTTTGGAGTCTCCTTCTTAATGGGTACTGACTTTGCCCACCTCAAAATGGTTTTCTATCCTGCCTCCATATTCCTAGGTTCTGTTAGACCTAGAAAATAGATTCCCAACTCTATGACAACATTCAATAATAGTCTGATGGCATGGAAGGTCATTTCAAAATTCTTCGATCTCTTCATTAGTACTTTGTGCATTTTCCTTTCTATATAGGTACCCCAATCGTACTAGATTCCTTGGGTGATACCTTCTACATAATAAGCCATATAGATTGGCATCTCTGTGGATATTGTATCACCCGATAGTTGAGACATTATTGTATTCATTACACATGGCCAATCATCTCCTTTCAGTTGGATTTTTTTAATCCCTCGAGTTCTTGCACCCGAGATATTTGCAATAATTAGTGACTTCACATTAGTTAATAAAGTGATGATACGATGTGACTCAATCAGATCAACCAACTTATTAACTATCTTTGTGTCATATGTTGGTAATTTGAATGTCTTCCTAAATGCATCTGCCATCACTTCTATTTTCATTGATATCTTGTCCACACTAACAAAAGTAGTTCTGGTCGCAAGATTATACGCCTGGACCATCTATAATAGGTAGTTGTAGAAGAAGGTTTTTTGGTGTGGTGGTACTTGTGCTATGATAGCTACACCAACCTCCTCGAACCGTTTCCTCCATGGATGGTTCTTGTTTCATTTATCATTCCACCATCGTCTGCATGTATCCGCTCCATGTACAAATGCAATATTTTCTATCTCCACCTAACCTTCCTTAGGTCTGGTACTCAGATCCTCATCCTGATCTAGGATATGTAACTCGATCCTCAATTCCTTTCTTGTTACCCTTTCTTGTGCCATTCTATCCTCCTGATATCTTTATGGTGTTATTCCTCAATCAACCTACCAATAGTTCTACCTTATCCATGGTCTATATCCTCCTCTCCTCCAAGGATGAGTACCATGTCAATCGTGGGACTGAAACTATCACCCTTGATATTGTCATGGATATTATTCTCTCTCATGTAGGGGTCCTAGTGATCTTTCCATCCTATTGGCTACAATCCACCTTAACCAACGTTCGAACTCTTCTACTGAGATCATTCTTTTGTCATTATTTTAGTTAACTTACTATCTGAACATCACCATTTCCGCAATCAAAAGTAATCCAAAAATCATACAATTTACTATAAATTGTATAGTATGCTCTTCCTTGTACTCTTGTACGGTTTCACCTTCAATAGCCACTTCTAGATCGTACATTGCTCCTTTTTCACAGTTTAATTTTTAGCTTGTTTAGTCTTCAAACTGCCATAACTTCCTCAAATCATACATTTGTAGCATGAAATAATACAAGGTGGTACTAATATATACAATATCACTTTAGGTCTACCTCCCTCTATGGAATACATACAATTCCATATGATTTTGTATGATTTGTTGAAAACTTCCTAAAATGACCTAAAAATCGCCAAGAGTTGTGTTATATTCTTCCTAAAATCGTACACCTTACCCCCAAAATTATACAATATGTATTTTCAAACCCTAGGTTATAAAAAAAATTTGCAATTTTGTCCTCCTTTTCCGAATATTTCACCAACCCATTTGTTGGATTGCCTCGATCTTCCTTTTCAGTGCTTTTTGGGAGCAATTTTTTAACTTTTCCACCCTTGGCACAATTTTATCTTCAAAAATAGATTCTTTGGTTGTACTCTACGGTTGTATGGACTTCTCCTTCCTTCCCCTACCTTTTCTAGCTTGGCTTTGCCTAATTTGTTTGATTTTAGGGTTTATATTTCACTTTCCTTGCAAATATTCCACTTTGTCTCCAAGTTATCCTACTCGAACCCTAATGTGCAATTTTTCACCACCTGGTTCATACTTGGGTGCCTTCTGCTACTATTCCTCCTTACTTCCTAGCTATACTTTGAATTTTTCCTTCCATGGAGTCAAACCCTAATTTTTTTCTTCCTTTCCTTCTCCGATTCGATTTTTCCATATGTGAAAATTTCTCCTTGGTGCTAATAAAAATGGGTTATCATTATTTCAAGTTACTGATGAAGTTTTATGCCCATGTAGTCTTCTCCATTCAATTGCATGCTTTCCACCTTCGTCCTCCTAAAAAAATTCAAATTCTCTTTGTGTGGTTTAAGAGAATTGCAAATTTGCCTTCTATTTAAATTATTTCTCAAACCCTAACTAAACCCTAACCAATTTAATTCATAAATTGCACCACTTTGCATGTTTTATATCCTCATTATATGGATGATTGACAATTCAACATGCTTTGTGAAAAAAATTATCCTTTTTTTGCTTTTTCCTCCAACCACAACTTTTTCTCGTGCATGCCGCATTAAATGGGGTAGTTGAAAATTGTACAACATACCAAAAATCATACAATGTATGATCTAAATCATAAAACCTATCTCTTCGTACAATTTCCCATGTCCTTTTGCCAATTTGACTTGTACGATCTCATAATTATGCCTTTTTCTTCTTCCATTTTGCTTTGTATGATCTTATACTTAGAGAAATTTTTAATTTTCTTTCTCTCTGAAGAGGTCGTCATTTTCGGTTTTTAACCCAATTCCTTCTTAATTGCATCCCAAGGGTTTTTCACAATTAAGGCACTTTTTTTTTTTTTTTCCTTTTTTCTTTTTCTTTTCTTTTTCTTTTTCTTTTTTTTTTCAATCCTAGTCTAGTTACACTTACCGTCTTGGCAACCGACAGTGACATTCACTTGTATGATTCCATCGAATTCTTCTCTTGGAGGTTCAATTGTAACATTTTGAGTGGTTGTGTCATCTGTCGGTACATTTTCCCTAGGTCAATTCATCTCCACTTGTGATGTTACTAAATTTATTGGCCTTCCCCTTCTATGTGTACAATTTGGAATTGTACAATTGTAAGCTAGAGTATCTTCACCTGGTGTCCTTTCTCCTTGTCGTACAGGTGATTGGTCCCTTGGTAGTGGTTTCCTTACTACTCTACTATCATTTGAGTGACTTCTCCGCCTATCCCCTCAGATACATTTTGGCAGGGTTATGCATAAGGGGTCGGCCTCAAAATCTATTTATAAATTGAAGGTGAATTGTCTTGGATTCTCAATGAAATATAGAGAAGTATACATGGCGAATTCCAATTATTTTTCTCCAAAAATTTTCAAACCGTGGTGAATTACAATTATTTTTCTCCAAAAATTTTCAAACCCTGGAGATTTTTTCTGTGTTTGGGGTCATGAATATTATTTTGCAAAATCTAAAAATTTATGGTAAAATTAAAGGATTTAGACCGACAAGAAAGACTTTTAGCCTTTACAATTTATGATGATTGGTCTGAGACGTAAAATTTGATCGATTGCAAGCATGTTGATCAGCTGCAGATATGTCGATCAGTTTATAGCCATGGTGATCGATTGTAGACATACTAGTCGATTGTAGCCATGCCAATCGGTTGCAGCCATACCAATTGGTTGCAGCCCTGAATACCAATTTTTAGTTGTTATTCCTTTGTAATCGATCAACACGTCCCTGTAATTGACAGATGAAAATTTATCAACACAACTCTACAACTGATCAACTTATTTCGATAGACACGACTCTACAACCGATCGACTTATGCCTATAAACACAGCTCTGCAATCGATCGACTTATGCCAAAATACATGACTCTATAATCAATCAACTTATGCCGATAGACATAGCTCTACAACCGATCGACTTATATCGATAAACATGATTTTATAATCGATCAGATTATGCTGATAGATATGGCTCTACAATCGATCAACTTATATTGATAGACATGGCTCTACAACCGATCAGCTTATACCAACAGACATCACTCTACAACCGATCGGCTTATGCCAATATACACAACTCTTCAATCGATTGGCTTATACCGATAGACACCACCCTGTAATTGATCAACTTATGCCAATAGACATGGCTCTATAACTGATCAACTTATATAGATAGACACGGCTCTGCAATCGATTGACACCTCTATAATCGATCAACACCTCTGCAATTGATTGTCACCTTTATAACCGATCAAAACCTCTACAACTAATCAACACATCTACAACCGATCAACACCTCTGTAATTGACTAACACCTTTGCAATCGACTGACACGAGTCAACAACCAATAATATTATATTGATAGACATGAATTTGCACCCGATCGGCTTATGTTGATCATCTTAGGCCGACTGACACTCCTCTGCAATCAATCGACTTATATTGACAGACACTCCTCTTCAACATTGGCAAGTTTTTTATTGTTTCAAAGTGATGTAAGTTTAGCGGTACCCACTACTGTATATATACGGGTAGTATATGAGGCGATTTGGGTGGGAAAAATAAAATCATTTATAATTTTAAGGCAAATTGGGTGAGAAAATCAAAACCATTTATAGTTTGAGGTCGACAAATTAAAATAAAAATATTTTATTTATTTTCAACGACAGGTGAATTTACCCCAAAAAAACTTCCACCCCGTAATTTTCGGGCGAATGGGCCCTAATGAAAGGATCCAAAATTAGCCTTTTCAAGATTTTAAAAATCCTAAATAGAGCCAATTTATGATATTTTGCACTTATGCATAACCCTAAATTTTATCTCCAGACTTGGCTATCGGATTCTTTGTTATCCCTAGTTTCTTTTGTTTGTAAAGTACACTCTTCCTCTACCAACAAGACCTCTTCCATGCGAGTGTCTCCCTATCCTATTCCTCTTGACATTGGGTTTCTCTGCGCTAATGGTGATTCCTCTATTTCCTGGAGTAATCCTCTACCACCCATCACTCGTTGAGGTCCTTCTTGTATTAAGGATGGTTTTCCCCATGTACGTCGCCTTGCAGGATTTGATAAGATTCCCCTAATTCTTGGTAACCCTCACAAATTTCTTGTCCAGTTCATACAGGCTAAAGGTGTATCTCCTAGCCATCTAGGAGTAGGGGTTCAAAACCTTCCTCGTCCTCTTCCTCCTCTTATTGTAACATCACCTTGTCCTTGTTCATTTCATAGTCGAATACCTCATCTGCTTCTTGGTTGAATCCTTAGGGGTCTTTCCCTATTCCTTCCTCCCATTGTTTGGGTATCAGGAGTTATCTCTACCAACTCAATGTTGGCTAGTGGATTTCTGCTTCTTCTTGTACTTGGTGATAATTGTCGTAGTGCCCAGATTCTATGATCCACACATGCTATGTGACGTCTCCATATTATTTCCTTGAAGTTTCTTTGTGGAGATGATGTTGCTAAAACCTCTCTATATGTGTCAAAAAAGTTTGTCTAAGAACTTGAGTGATTATGATTCTCTTCTTGTTGTTCCACCCAATATGTTGGTAAATTCATCATTCTCTCCAATATTTTTACTTCTCTCCTTTATTTTCTCAACTGTTGATAGGCTATTATATATGCTTGTATATCAAGATTGGTTTGATTTCCCTGTGGTCTCCCTATTTTTCGTTGCATTGTTGTACATGCTGGGGGATCATGATTACCTCAAGGATTCTAAGGGTTTTCTGAATTTTTTTTCATTATCACTGCTTTCTATACTAGGTTCCATTACTAGCCAAGGCATTACTTTGTTACTGGAGTCACTCAAATCCAGTTGTATATTACCTTGTGATTCAGGTGATGTAGTTGCCTCTTCAATTTCTCACCAAAGCATCTCTACATCTTCATTTATCATTGGTGGATCACTTGGTGGTACCTATGATCTTGTGCTTGTGCCACCATTCCCTCCACTACTTCTTGGAGTTAGTATCTCAACCTCCTCAGGTTCCCTTTCAAGCTCTTGTAGCCTAGCTACCCTTTGTTCCTCCAACCTTGGTATTGCGCCATCCAATTCCTGGATGATTTGCTATCTCAACATTGCATTATGACCTCACAAAATTTGATATTCTTCTTGTAGTTGTTGAGTCTGTAACTACATTCTCTATTGTAATAGCCCTATCTGAGCCAATGCAGTAAGTCCAACCAATTCTTTATCAATGGTATCATTCTTGTCTTCCTCCAAAACTTCCATTTCAAATGTGTCCACTCTATCTTCACTATACTGCTAGCCATATCCTTCTTCATCCTTCCACTTGCTGGGGTAGTTCTCTCCTTTCTACCTAAGGATACATATTATTTCTACTTACTGGGGTTGCTTCTTCCCACCTTCCCCTAACATTGGATAACAATACTATCTCATGATGTCCTCTTTCATTTGGATGAATCCATTCTTCATCTTCTTCTTCAACTCACTCGATCCCATTAGCAAATATGACATGTACTCGTAATATTATTATTTCTCCAGGCCGAGGTACCAACTCTTGTTGTTTTATGGTTGGTTGTGGTTCCTCCCCTTCTGTAAATAAGTGTGTGATTCCTGTGTCAGGATCCTCTTGTGATGGACCTAGATCATTTTGAGCTTCTATTTGAGCTTTTGCTCATATTTTTCATTCAATTTCTTTTGAAGAAATGAATAAGTATTGTACCTTGTAAGGTTTCAACATTGAACCATTTACAGTATCGGGTACCTCTATCCCATTCAAGTTTTGTAACTTGACTACTCCATTATTCATTACTTCAACTAATTTATAGGGACCAAGCCATAACGTATTCATCTTACTGGGCTTGATTTCCTACTTCCCGTTAAAATTTAGAACCAAGTCACCTGGACTAAGTTCTAACTTCCTCAAATGTTTGTCATGCCACACCTTATGTATTTTCTAAGCTACCTCAATCGCCCATTGTGCCATGACTCTTCTTTCATCCAATTTGATCAGTTTTGTCAATCTCTCTTCCAAATTTTCTTGATCGCCCAAGTGATGCTCTATCGCGACTCTCAAACTTGGTATCAAGAATTAAATTGGAACCATTGCTTCTTGTCCATACATTAATTGGAAAGGTGTATGCTCTGTTTTAGGTTTAAAATTTGTTCTATATACCCATAAAACATATGGTAGCCTTTCCTCCCAATCTGATCCCTCTATTCCATAGGTTTCATACATAGTAGATACCAGGACTTTATTTGTTGCTTCTTCTTGCCCATTCACTCTAAGATAGTACGGACTAGATAGTGAGTGCAAAATCCTGAACTCTGTCGTTAGCATTTTTATGATCTCATTAACAAAGTGTCCTCCTTGATCACTTGTTATTTGTATTGGAATACCAAACCTTGTGATTACCTATTCATACAAGAATCTCATTGTAATTTAGTTGAATTATTAGGTATTACTTTTGGTTCAACCCATTTTGTTAGGTATTCTATTGCTACTACAATATATCTACACCTCCTTTATCGAGATGTCTTCAATGGTCCTACAAATTCCAATTCCCACCATTCAAATAACTCTTGTGGTTGCGATGGATGCAAGGGCATAAAGTCCCTCTTTATCGACTTTCATGCCCTTTGGATAGTATCACATGCTTTCACATACTCCTTTGCATCATTATATAATGTGGGCCATCATAGTCTTGCTAGCAATATTTTTATAGCAGTAGCATCTAGTCCCATATGCCCTCATGCTAAGCCTGTGTGAGCCTCTTTCAATGTTGCTTTGACTTCTTCCTCCATCACACATCTTCGTAGGATACCATCACTTCCCATTTTATACAACAATCTTGCTATTATCTAGAAAGGTGATGACTTCATTATTACTTTCTTTTTCTCAATTACCATTATTTCTTGTGGTAACTCTCCTGTGGATAGTTACTAGCCAACCAAATCATACCATGATAAAAGAACATTGATGGTAAATAATTGTGCATCTATAAATTCATCAGGAACTCATGTTCCTACAGGTTCTCCTGATCATATCCAAGACAACTGGTATGCAATCACGTGCTTCTTACCAGGACTCACCACTACTCGAAATACGAACTCCTAAAGGGTGAAGAGCCACCTATTGACTCATCCTTGTATCACTAGTTTATTTATTAAGTACAACAAGGCTTTGTGATTGACATAGAAGGCAAAGGGATTTTCTAATAGGTAATGCCAAAAGAGCATCGTATGCAATATTTTACATTGTAATCACAATGAAATCTAAGACAAACTCTTGGTAAGCTATCACCACTTGTTGTGTTGTCAAGACTCCCTTTGTCTCGATACCATTCTGGTTAGCACCATATAATCGAAAGCTCAATGCCCATAGATATGGAGTGCCTAGTTCTAGCCATGTTCTTTCAAGTAGCACATTGACACTGGATCCTCCATCCATAATTACTTGTGTCAATTTGTGCCCTAGGATCTCCATATGAACTAATATGGGTTTCTTTCCCACATCAATCATTAATATAGTTGAATCCATAAACTAATCCTTTCACTCCTCCTGAATCTGTTGGCTCTGCACTTCCATCACCTTATGCGGTTGTATTTCTTCCATCATTGCTTTCTACAATGTTGGAATAGCTTCCAACAGGTTTGATACTTTAATCTCTAACATGGTATCCAAAAATTGTGCTCCCAAATTTTGTACAACTATCTCTTGGTCTGATGGATTTCTTAGTTCCTTATCGGCTATTGACTCTACTCATTTAGTCTTCTCAACTTCTTATTGCAATATTTTATTTGCTAATTTCCAACACTGCTTTTCCTTTGATGGCTCTAGATACTTATCCTTCTTAGCCTAATTCCTCGTCATGGCTAAAACTTCTTGGGTTTCCTCCTTAACTTGAGGAACCTCAATGTCTAAATAACTAACATTCTACGAGTTACTTGAACTCACCTATTTTTGGAAATTCATTTCTTTGTGGTTCCCCGAACTACACCGTCTACACATATGTGTAGTGCTTGCTTGTGGTGTTTCCTGCCTCTGAGGTGAAGGATAATTTTTTGCAAAATACCCCATTCCTGGATTACAAAACTGTATGATTGGCCTCCCTTTCGATTCATACTACAACTAGATTTTCCCTCCTTTTTGATTGCCTTGGTTTGGTCTTCCACCTCGTCTGTTGTTTCTATAACCACCACTTGTTGCTTGTTGCTCGCTTCCTTGGGCCTTCAATTTCTCTTCTTTGTCTTGGATTGAAAATACCTATGGATGTACTCTTGCATTATATAGATATAGCATTACCTCATGTCCCATCACATTATAGATGTGGAAATAGTCATTCCTCGGATACTTCACATTTGTATGACCTTTCATCTTGCATTATGTGCACCAAATATCATTCCTGTCAGGTTTGATATTTTGTTATTTTATAATCTTATCAAACTCTTGATGAAATGATGCTACTATCCTTTGTATAGTGTCATCTTATCCACTGTCTAAATCATTAGACTTGGGGTGAGACAAAATTCCTGTATATGTCTGTTTTGATTTGCTCTCAAAATTCTTTGCATGCTTCACTGCTTCTTCATATGTTTATGATGGTACTTCCTTCATATTTTTATTATACTTTGGAAGCAATTGATCTACAAACCACCACTTTACTATAACATCTTCTAGAGTCATCTACATCTTATCGACTAATTGCTTTAGTCTGTGGTTATAGGATTTCACATCTTCATCATATTTTTGCTTTGTCATGCAAATTTCAGTAACGATGTCTCCATCATCCTTCAAAGGTCAAAATTATTCAATGAAATTCTCATTTATCTGGTTCCAAGTCTTAAAATATGTGGTATTTTCTCTCTTTCAATACCAATCAATTGTCAATCCTCTCAAGGTAGTAGGAAATAAAGTTACCCAATCATTTGGTCTATCCACACCATTTTCTCTCTAAATGGTTATGCAATTTCCAATGTGCCTTGTGGGGTCTTCCTTATCCTCACCTAAAAATGATGCACATATCTGTTTGGTTGCCTTGTTAGCCATATTTAGAGAGTCATCACTATCACTTGAGGTATCTCATGGAATATTTGATTGATTCCTCCTTGGGGGCATCTTACTCTTGTTGTCGTCAAAAGTGTCAATTCAAGGTATCTTGTTCTATCCCACCACTTGATGACCAAAATATTGTACGTTTTCATCATGACCTCTTCACTTATGTAAGGGAGAGGATCTTGGCCTTTCCCCCCGATACCTTGCACCCTATTACTCTGGTGCCTAAATCCTATCCTCTGCACTCCCTTGCAACCCTTCTATTACTTTCTCAAGTGTCACCATCCACTCTCTATCCTCTTACACTTTTTTTGTGTTAACCCTTGCCTCTACGCTGGGTAGTTCTATTTCCTCATATTCTATCTCTATTAACAATGCCTCAAAGTCTCCCTTGTATGTCCAAAATTGCTCTATTTCTAGTTCTTGAGTAATACAATCTGAGTTACTTGTGTTTTCTCTTTGAGTAAGCTTTGGAGGTGCTAGAGCAAAGTACAAAAGTCTCCAGTGGATAGAGATCCATTAGCCAAGGCAGTGAGGATAGAGGTCTTCTATGGAGAGAGATCCACAAGTTAGAGTAGTGGGGGCAAAAATATTCTAGAAGATCATCAACCAGAGCAAAGGGGAAAGAGTTATCCTATGGATAGAGATCCACAAACTAAAGTAAGGGGAAATATTTCTCCTATGGAGTGTGATCTATGAACCAACTAGGAAGATAGAGTTCTTCTATGGAGAGAGATACATGAACAAGTTGAGGAGATAAAGGTCTCCTGGATCAAGTTACATGAACCAGAGAAAAGGGGAAAGAGTTCTCCTATGGAGAGAGATCCACAAATCAGAGCATAGGGGATTGGTGTCTCCTTTGGGTATAGGTCCATAAACATTATAATATGGAATTGAT
>JAQPPZ010011872.1:0-43668 GCA_028583015.1 Wollemia nobilis
GACAAGGTAAAAGCATGATGGCAAGCCGAGATTCACACAACAAAACTCAATATTATTTCTTTGTAATTTTCTCACAGTGTTACAATACCGTCCATCGGCATGATTCTTCCCCCTCTCAATCTCGAACTCACCATCCCCTTCCCTTACAATTTCTGATTTTTTATCGAGGTCTCGACCCTCTAGGCCATTAATGACCCACTGCACGAAAACATTAAACAAAAACCTGCAAAATCGGCTTCTCCCACCGAGTCTTAAATTTTCCTCCCGTAATTGGCCAACTCCCTGATCCACCATGAAAGCATGCATTTAATAGGCCCTTGACCTGCAACCGCTGTTTTGTCAGACTGTCCACCTGTGACTGTTGCCTCTTTTCCCGTGCGCATGGCCATCTGCGTGTTAATTTCACATTTGTCTTCTTTTGGCTACGATATCACGACATGTCACGATATCATGACCGTTTCGCCTTCGAGCCCAAAGTTTTGGTTCTTGTCATGATATCGCGACGTCGCGATATTACGATGTCACAATATTGTGACATCATGATATCATGACATCGCGATATCATGACAGCTCTTGCCTTCGCCTTGGTTTTCCTTTTGTTGTCATGATATCGCGATGTCGTGATATCGTGACAAAAATCTCCGCCTTCGCCTTCGCCTTTTGGTTGTCATGATATCACGATGTCACGATATCACGACGTCGCGATATCATGACAAAAACCTTCACCTTTGCCTTTGCCTTTTGGTTGTCACGATATCGTGACGTCGCGATATCGCGACAAAAACCTTCGCCTTTTGGTTGTCGCAATATCGTGACGTCGCGATATCATGATGAAACTTCCTCCCTGCCTTAGTTTCCAATTGATGTCACGATATCGCGACAACCTTTTGCCTTTGTGCCTTTACTAAAAGAAACAAAGTACTTAGAGAAATTTGTCTGATGCAAGATTGCCTTGCTACCATTGGATGCTCCTGCATCAGACACCCGGGGTAAATGGAGAAGTGACCTTCACTTCTATGCTATTCGGTCTGCGTCTTTTGTAACATTTCCAAACGTGCACCTGCCTCTGCAGCCCGCTTAAACCCCGTCTCCTGGCAAAAAAAAATTTTGCCTTCTACCAGACAAATTTTGGCACTGCTGCACACCTTCTTGTCCACTGCCTGTAATGGCTTTAACTTGTGGCGCACTCCATATTTCGTCAAGGAGTACGTATTTGCACGACCATCATGCACTACACTCCGATCAAACTGCCATGGCCTCCCTAACAGCAAATGGCAAGCATCCATGGGGAAAACATCACATAGGACCTCATCCTGGTAGTTCCCAATATTGAACGTGACTAAGCACTATTCACGGACCCATGCTCTGTGGTCCTTTCACAACCACGCAATCCGGTATGGATGCGGGTGTCTTCTCCTTTCTAGCTGCAACTTAGTGACCATTTCCTCGGAGACTAAGTTATCAGTACTTCCATTGTCTATAATAACATTATAGACTTTACTTGAACTTTTGCACCTCGTGCGAAACAGGCTTCTCCTCTGCTCTGGCTTGTCTTCATCAATCAACATGGTTCTCCTTGTGACCATGACTTCTCCTCTCTCTGCCTCCTTAAAATGTTCTGATTCAGCATCTTCCTCTACCACAACAGCTCTGGCAGGACCCACATGTTTCTTGTTCACCCTCTCGGGGTGCTGGGGACACTCATATGCCCGATGTCCCTCTTCTCCACAGTGGAAACAGGTTCCTTGAAACACTCCTCTTCCATACCCACGTCCAGATCTACCTCTTCCCCTTGGGTAGCCATTGTTCTAAACTTGGGGTTTGTAATCATCACCTTCCTTCTGCTCTTGGCTGCTGCCAGCTTCTTCTTTCTTCTCCTCTTTTCCTTCATCTTTTCTTCCACCAGTATTTCCTCCATGCCCTTTTCCTCTTTGCTTGCTCTCAAACCTTCTGTTTAGTTTTTCTTCAACCTTCAGAGCAAACTGGTAAGCATCTTCAATGGTGCTCACCCGAACTAGGCTCAACTCTTCCTGGATACTGGGTCTCAACCCATTGATATAATGGGCCACCTTCTCCTTGCTTGCCTCTAAATGGCCAGTTCTGATGGAGATCTTATAAAACTCCTCTGTGTATTCTTGGACAATTTTGTTCATCTGTCTCAAACTTTGCATTTTTCTTAGCAGATCCAACTCGTAATCTACAAGAATAAACTATCTTTTTAGCTTCTCCACCATTCTATCCCATCTTGTTATTCATTCTTTTCTTCTTCTGTTCTGCTCCAGCTGCACTCCCTTCCACCATATGCTGGCATGACCCTTCAGCTTGGTCTTGGCAAATTTGACCCTCTCAAGATCTTCAACTTCTTCATACTCAAAGTATTCTTCCAGATCATTGATCTAGTCGATCAATTCCTCCGGATCCAGGTTCTCGAAATACGTGGAAACCTCCATCTTCGACCTCTTCCCAATCTAGGATATGGCTTTGTACAGTCTGGCTTGTGTCGGATCTACAACTTCTTCTTCTTCAAATTGGTTTTCTTCTTCATCTACTTCGTCTTCACTATCTACATCTCTTCTTGGCCTTGATCCTCTACGCATCTCTTCTTGCAGGGCTTGTATTTGCCTTTGCAAAACTCGGACATCTGCTGTTGTCGCCATGCCTCTCCCACCAACGGGGTTTCTTCTCGGAGGCATTCTACTTACTTTCTCATGAACCTTTCCATAGATCCTGGTGTAACTGCCTCACATCCGACGATCTGTCACACACTCAGGAACTTTCGGCTCTGATACCATTGATGGCAAGCCAAGATTCACACAACAAAACTTGATATTATTTCTCTGTAATTTGCTCACAGTGTTACAATACCGTCCATTGGCATAATTCTTCCCCCTCTCAATCTTGAACTCACCATCCCCTTCCCTTACAATTTATGAGTTTTTATCGAGGTCTCGACCCTCTAGGCCATTAATGACCCACTGCACGAAAACATTAAAAAAAAACCTGCAAAATTGGCTTCTCCCACCGAGTCTTAAATTTTCCTTTCGTAATTGGCCAACTCCCTGATCCACCATGAAAGCACGCATTTAATAGGCCCTTGACCTGCAACCGCTATTTTTTTAGACTGTCCACCTGTGACTGTTGCCTCTTTTCCCGTGCGCATGGCCATCCACGTGTTTATTTCACATTTGTCTTCTTCTGGCCATGATATCACGACATGTCGCGATATCACGATCGTTCTGCCTTCGAGCCCAAAGTTTTGGTTCTTGTCATGATATCGCGATAGCTCTTGCCTTCACCTTGGTTTTCCTTCTGTTGTCGCGATATCGCGAGGTCACGATATCATGACAAAAACCTCCGCCTTCGCCTTCACCTTTTGGTTGTTGCGATATCACGACGTTGCGATATCACGACAAAAACCTTCGCCTTAACCTTTGCCTTTTGGTTGTTGCGATATCGCAACGTCATGATATCGCGACAAAAACCTTCGCCTTCGCCTTCGCCTTTTGGTTGTCGCGATATCATGACGTCATGATATCACGACGAAACTTCCTCCCTGCCTTAGTTTCCAATTGATGTCATGATATCGCGATAGCCTTCTACCTTTGTGCCTTTGCTAAAGAAAAGAAACAAAATACTTAGAGAAATTTGTTTGATGCAAGATTGCCTTGCTACCGTCGGATGCTCCTGCATCAAAGCAATATTAGAAATGTCACCTCCTAAAAACTTGAAAGAGTTGCGAAGCTTGCAAGGAAAAGTTCAATCAATTTGGTGATTCATTGTGCAACTCTCAGATAAATACAGATATTTTAACTGCCTATTACAAAAGGGAGTGATATTTTCTTGGACAACTGAATGTCAAGAGGCATTTGATGATATAAAGAAATATCTAGCCTCACCACCAGTTTTTATGCCACCAAAGACAAGAGTCTCATTTCACATATATATTTCTGCAAAATATTTTGCTTTAGGAACAATGCTTACACAAAAGAATGAGAAAAATAAAGAGCAAGCAGTTTATTACATCAATCGAACATTGGTAAATTATGAAACAAGATATGCTTATGTAGAAAATTTATGCTTAGCAGTGGTTTTCGCCACCAAGAAACTTAGACATTACATGCTAAGCAATACCGCCTATGTTATAGCTAGAGAAAGCCCTCTGCGATACATGATGACTCGCACTTACAACAACACCCGCACTGCTAAATGGATAATGCTTTTAACAAAATTCAACCTCGAATTCACAAGTCAAAAATCCATAAAATGGCAAGTGGTAACTGATCAATTAGCGAAATCTCCACTGCACAATGATACACCATTAATAATTGAGCTCCCCGATGATTCAGTATTTTTTGTCACAAAACAAGAAGTAGTTTCACTTGAGGATGAAGCAGATATGACAATGTTCTTTGATGGATCAAAGTACAAAAAAGGGCAAGGTGTAGGAGTTGTGTTTTACACACCTGAAGGAATACCCATTCCTTTATCATTCAAACTCGACTTCACATGCACTAACAATAATGTAGAATATGAAGCCTTAATACTAGGTCTTAAATCAGCTATAGCAATGGGAATAAAAAGAATAAGCATTTTTGGTGATTCTCAATTGGTTGTTTACCAAATAAAAGGAGAATACCAATGTAAAGAGCCAGTATTAAAGAAATACCATGAAGTAGCATTACAGTTGCTAGGAAAATTTGAGTGGTATGAAATTAGTAACTTGCCATGATCGACAAATAGACTTACGGACATAATGGCTTCCTTGGGATCTCTCATCCCTAAAAATGACATGGAGAAATGTAACCGCTAATTATAACAACAGTGTCTAAACCATCAATTCAAAAGGCAGAATCTATAGGTGAGAAGAATGTTTGTTTGATACATGTCAAACCTTACAATTCTTACCTTGATGAGATAAAATATTTTCTCAAGTTAGGCACACTACCCATAGAAATGACACGAACTG
The DNA here is from genome assembly GCA_028583015.1 of Wollemia nobilis. Lineage (NCBI taxonomy): Eukaryota > Viridiplantae > Streptophyta > Pinopsida > Araucariales > Araucariaceae > Wollemia > Wollemia nobilis. Next base: position 4,967 of record JAQPPZ010011872.1, read on the forward strand.
CAAAAAGAACATTAAAAAAAAGAGCCATTTGTTTCACTTTACTTGGAGATGTGTTATATAAACATAGTTATGATGGAATATTACTACGATGTTTAAATCCAATTGAAGTAGAAAGAGCAATATCAGAAGCCCACGATGGTACTTGTGGTGGTCACTTCAGTAGAATGGCAATTGCAAAAATAATATTGCGCATGGGATACTATTGGCCGAAAATGGAAAATGACTGTTGCAAATATGTCAAAAGTGCCAAAATAATGTAAACTTGACCCATGTGCCATCACAAAATTTGTAACCCATTCAAAGTTTGTGGCCCTTTTCACAATGGGGCCTTGACTTGATCGGTAAAATAACACCTGCTTCATCAGGACAACATAAATTCATCATAACTGCTACAAAATACTTCACAAAATTGGTGGAAGCAATTCCAATGACAACTACAACTAGACCTCAAATAGCGAAGTTTATACTTCAGCATATTATCTATCATTTTGGAATACCCTCAAAAATAATTTTTGATAATGGAAAGTCATTTAAGAATAAGGATGTTAGAGAATTGTGCAACAAATTCAAAATCCTACATAGCTTCGCATACTCACATCCCTTTAGCACTATGGGCATATAGAACAAGCATAAGAACACTAATGGGAGCAACACCATTTTCACTAGTTTATGGTGCAGAAGAAATGTTACCATTAGAGCTTGAGACATCATCCTTGCGAATCAAGATACAGGAATTCATGAACAATGATACAACTAGACAAGCGCGTCTTGACAAATTGACAATTATTGATGAGAAACGTATCAATGCTCTAGAATATTTACAAGTATATCAAGATAGATTCAAGCGTGCTTACAATGCAAAAGTCCATCCTCATTAATTTCAAGTGGGGGACCTAGTTCTCAAAGAAAATCAACAAAATACTAATGCTTTACCGCACTTAAGGGGTAAATTTGTAGCAAATTGGTTGGGCCCATATAGAGTAAAGCAATAATTGGGACAAGGAATGTATAGACTTTCTAATTTAGAAGGGAAATTGGAGCCAGAACCACTGAACATTATGCACCTAAAGGCATTTTATGCATAAAACGACTTGCAATATATGTATATATGTACATGGCTAAAACAAAAAATAAAAATAAACAAAAGATTTCATTTTATAACATTGCATGCATTTCACATTGTAAATAGACATATTTTAAATTGCATTTTTCATATTGCATTTACATTTCAATTATATTTTATATATATATATATATATATATATATATATATATATATATATAGTTGCATCCATCACATCCCTCACTCAATAATATTTAATAGTGGTGATGATACGACCAAGAAAATAAGTTCCAAGAATTGGGGGTATTCAACTAAGATTCTTTACAACTCAGAAATCATACACATCATATATGATATATCATACAATTTTTAGTCACTCAAACATGTCTAGTGAAAAACTAAACTTCATGAAGTGTCCAATTTTCTTTAGGACCAAAGCACTTTCATCACATTAAGAAAATCTTGAGTATGGTAGATTGACCCAAAAGCAATCTGGAACCAAATACACTTTTACAAATCTTAAAACATCTTGAATAATAGAAAGATAATGCCAATTTGGGTAAACCTCAAAAAGCAAAAAAATTCAAATTCTTTGCTTACCCTATCACGCAACATAGTCCAAAAACAAAAATAGTGGTTATCACCACTACCACAGTGAAACAACAAATATAAATAAATGTAGAGTAGTAAGGATAGGATAACATTCTCATCATACTTCGGTTGAGAATCCGATTCCCCAAAACTCTTTACAAAAAAATAATTAACAACACACACCATAGATCTCTAAACCTAAAAAGATCATACTATGTTCCCCTCATAAAGTTATGTAGTCATCACAAAGACTTAAATATCAAACCATTGGACTATGGAGTAAGCCTCCACCGGGGCTATAGACGCTTGACTGGCAGTGGAGTAAACTCATGCAGGGCGACATGTCTCTCTCTCAAGAGGGAGACCTCTGAACGCACATACAGGTAAGCTAGCCAAAAGGAAAACCCGGAAAGGTACCGTCCAAAATTACTCAAGATGGGGCAATATACATCACAATCACATGCACTGGTTCTAGATTGCTTAGTTTCATCGACACGCAAGATTTAGTAAATGAACTTCACTTGCACACAATAAGGTCCTAAAGAAAGTAAGATAACATCAAGAAAAATGGTTAAAATTACTAACTTCTTTGAGTATTTGAGAATGCTTTCAATTACATATCAAAAATCAAATCATAATCAATATCACAATCCACATACCATTTATACATACCACATACATCACCATAAAGAATGATCAAGTGGGATACCCCCAATTGCAAATATGAACGAGTAAAGGTCAAATACTCTGAGCTAAAAAATATTACACTAGCAACATGAATACCATCATTTAGTTACATGAATAAAAATCAAATACATTTTACAAGTTTAGTTGCATTCATCATCATAGAAATACCATAGAAATATTAGATTGCATTATATAAACATTGCAAAGCATAAATAAGAAGAATGCATATACAAATAACACATGTGAATACCAAAATAACATGCCATGTATATATATAAATACAAAAGTCTACAAAGTACAAAATACCCAAAGGCAAAAAACATCGAAGCACTAAGGTACAAAAAAAATAAAAAAAAGGCAATAAAACAACTAGCTAGTGCCAGCAGGATCCCTCCGTGGACCCTGCATTGTAGAAGCCCCATGAGAGCTAGAAGTATGATGAGTCCTATGACTCGTCTTAGTCCCTCGGGTAGTAGTGGTAGTAGATGATGAAGGAGGAACAGGTAAAGGAATCTAACGCTCATGAAGAATGTTCTCCAATATCTCGATGTAGACAACCTTCTTACACAGGCTCCTCAAATCAGCACCCTGGCGAGCGACCCTCTAAGAAATCTCTACCCATAGAGAATTAATAGTCAAAGTAGAATCATCACCTCTAGAACCTGACTACAACCAAGAAATATCACCCTGTAATTGGTTAATATCACCGCAAAGTTTGGTGATCTTTGCATCCTTAGTATCCAGAATAGTGCTACTAGGTCCAACCTGTAACCTGTCCACCTCAGCCTGAAGACGAGTCACCTCACCCTAATACCATGCTAACTTAGACTTCACTCGACTCAACTCCAAATCTAGGCTATCTCCCTCAGCCTGGAGAATCCCCCACTCCTCTAACCATCAAGGAGGTAAACCCTCATCATCATCGCCATCGCGCTCCTTAGGCTGTTGAATGTCTGTTCCCATGTTAGCTCTTGAAGAGCTACCACGTCGGTGCTTTAATGACCAAGGAATCCATCCACCCACATCAACATCATCACCACTCTTGTCATCATCTACAATGACACTAGGAGTCCACATAGGCTGACTCGCAAACCAAGCATCATACTCAGCAATCATGCCAACATCATCTAATTCAAGCACCTCCAAGTCTAATTTGTCAGTAGGATCGTTGACTCATCAAAAATTAGGAGCAACAGGTAACCCCAACTCATCACCCTATCGCCTATATGTAACAGGCGCATCTGGAACATCCTAAACAAGACCAAACTATCGTAGTACATGAGAAAACAAGATAAACTCCATATCCCTCAAATGGGCATCAATAACCCATCGTACCCGCCTAACGCGATGAAGTATCGCTGCATCTGTCGCCCAATCCAAACCCCTCCAAGGCCGCCAACACATTAAGTCCCTAGTCAGATAACTCAAGATATCTCTGAACTCCAAAGAACTTACAACATATCGACTGACCTCCTCACTGAGTAACCATCTGTATGCTCCAGGAGAGGTGGCATCCATGCCACAAGGTAAACCAATAGGGTGACCAATGATAACATGCTCCCAACAACAAATATAGAGCAACAAACTACAGCCCAGGCCCTTACGCCCATGCCTCTTCACCTCATAGAGCTCACTATAAAAATTATAGAGAAGAGCGAGAGCCCAAGATAACCGACGAGGATCAGCTATCAAGTTAAGAACAATAGGCACTTGGTTCCCTCGATCCCATGGAATTGGGCAACAACATATTTCTCAATATGTACATCATAAAGACAGGCAATGCACCCAAGCTGCCAATTGTAAAGAGATCCAAATACGCAATGTCGCCCCTGCTATAATCAATGTCCCACATCTCACCAAATAGAGGGAAAAATTCCTCCTTCTTGTCAAGGCCAACACGAACGATAGGACCCTTGATAGGAACGCGAAAGATATGGTATATATCCTCAAGAGTGATAGTCAGCTCCCTGTTGGGAGCTGAAATGTGCCCCTGTTTGGATCCCAACGCTCAACGAGTGTCAAAAGGAGATCCTCATCATCTCGAACGGTGCCTAACCGCCCACAACCGTCTAAACCAATGCTCTGAATTAAATTCCAATCATCATCAGAAAATGTTTTTCGCACCTTTCGAATGGTCTTTGGCCACCTATGCCGAGCATCAAGAAGCTTAACCTGAAAAGAAAACATATTAAAAAAAAACAAAAAAAAAAATTAGCACAACATGCTAGAAATAAAAGCAAAAAAAGAAAAAAAATTAACTATGCATGGTAATAAACAAAAAAAGAAAAAAATACCTACCCTAGGTAATAAAAGCAAAAACGAAATTTTTTTAGCTATGCATGGTTAAAAAAACAAAAACATATATATATATATATATATATATATATATATATATATATATATATATATATATATATATATATATATATTACATACCCTAGGTATTAAAAAGCAAAAACGAAAAGCTTTACCTACCCTAGGTAATAACAAAAAAAAAAACAAATTCATTGCTAGTCCCACTTAATTATCAAACAAGAACCACAGACACAAACAAAAAAAAAACAAAAAGGCAACACGCCTACCTCAGCAAACCGGCCACCAACTCCCGCTCCAACCAAGCCACCACCACCGCTCCCCTCGCCAACCTCCATCTCACTCATAACTTCAACCAATCAACCAATGAAAACTAGCAGAATGATTTTGAAAATGACAGCAGCCTATAAATAACTATTTTTTGCGGTGAAAAATGTGCACCCATGTTTTTCGCGGCTTGTGAAAACGCAAACCCACGTTTTGAGGTGCAAAAACATGGAAAGGCGGTCTCATAAATAAAAAATGCAAATCTACGTTTTTCACAAAAATAACCGCAAGTAAGCGGTTTAAAAAAAAAATCAAAACAAGTAGCAATGAATCAGGTCGATAGGTCTCTAAATCTATGAGCTTAAATGTGTTCAAAAACAAATTTGCCAAGGTAATCCTACAGAACCTTCCGTTGGGTCAAAAGCGGAACAACAAACAACAATTTGGTAATAATAAAAAATCGCTTGAGCATCAAATACTTGATGATTGGTTCCTTAAACCCATTATTTGGAAGGAATTGCTAAAGTTATAGCAAACGAAAACTCAAAAGAATGGTCAAAAATTTTATCGAATATTCTACACATTAATGAAACCAAAAACAAAGTTGTAAGAACACAAATAATCCTAAGCTTGGAGCACAAAGAAACCAGGACGAAATTCATTAACAAAATAAAAATTATACAATAAAAAATATGCTTTCAGCATTCATATTTTGTCAATTGGCTTATGGGTGTCAACCTTTACCTAATCATCAATTGAGGGGGTAAGCAAACAAATCAAAAATTTTAAATTCATTCATTATGTGTGTCAAAGATAAATGAACCCAATCGTCCAATAAAGTTAGATGTCATTAGTTTTTACACCCCATTGTGTTGTACACAACACGGTACAAAAAGGGGCAACTATAGACACCAAAATCTAGCACCCTTTAGTTCACATTCACCACCTCACCATCAAATCCTACATAATAAAGATACATGCCTAAGTTCTAACTTAGGGATATAAAATCCTACACATCATTATATTTTCCTAATTTACTTAATTAGGAAAATCACCCTAAGATACCCTGTCTACCCATTGGACATGTGTCCTAAACATCTCACCCAACATCCTTGCCACATCTCACCCACTTCTGTCCCCTTTGTCCTTGCACATGATATAGATTCCCAACACCCATGCCAAAACTCCTTTGTTGTTGTCCCCTTGTCCCTTCACATAAAACAACATCCCACATCCCACTCCACCTGAAGCCACATCACCCAATAAGTGAGCCACACTGAGTGACTCACTGTAACGGACCCTTCCACCTGGCAGTCCAGATTTGCCACTTGGAAAGTCAGGATTGCCACCTTACATTCCCCTCCAAAGCCCCAGGAAGCCTATAAAGGCACCATGAATTCACCAAAAAAAGGGAGCTAAATTTGCATACCGAAATGCTGTCGGAATACGTTCAAACCCATCAAAAAATTGAGAGTGCGAGCTCAAATCCGATCATTGGCATGCATCTCGAGGCAACCTATCATCTTAGTCGAAACTACCCGCTCATGATTTTATAGTCAAAAACATGCATCCGTGATTTCACAACCATAGGTTCGTAGTTTCTAGCCCGCAACCACATTCTCATGGTTCCATAGTCCCGAGCATGAATCGCACGCACATCAAAGATCTGTAACATAATTCACTTGATTAGCAAGGCTTTTATTTGTTGATTTGTTCTGTCATTTGTTTCACATTATTATCTACTTAGGGTTTATGCATGCATTATTCTCATTGCTCATATATACAGGTGCTACTAATCCCTTTTATTGGTTGGAATGTGTGTAGGTGACAGGTACTTTGGATAAGCTGTTGAAGCTGGAGTGGTCCCTTGCTGGATACCAAAGCCCACTCACCCGTTTGAAGTTGTAACAGAGGAACGAAGAACACCACACCCTACGGAAGAGCCAAAAGATCTCCCCTCCTCCATGAAAGCATTGGATATCAGATAGACAAGAAGAAACATTGTAACATTGCTCCCAACATGCTTGGGGCAATTCAAAAATCCTTTTTGTAACACACTGTATCACCATTAATACAAAAAGGGGCATTTTGGTAAAATTACTTCTCTCTCTCTCTCTATTTTATTTAAATAAATTATGCTTAGTTCTTTGGTTACAGTTCCAAAACCTTGATTCATAATTATTCCTTTGGAATCATCATCATAAGAGATCAAGGATTGAACTTCTATTTCAAGCATTGATAATTTAGACATGTTGTGATAATATATTAAAAATTATAGTATATTTAGGAATGAACAAAATCAACACATTACCAAGATCATCATATAAAGATAAAATAAAATTGAAAAACATGAGTAGGCACCCTTGGAAACCTATCATTAATAAAAAAATTATTATGATACACCAATACAATAGATCAAATCATGAGATGTATAAATACCTCAATAAATTACATTTTATTACATAATCCTTAATTGACATAACATGCATGGTCAAGATATAATTTTGACCTTATAAAGTTAATTTTACAAAGTTAACTATATGGTCTTGTAGGCTTATACATTAAACCCCGTATCACACTATACAATGGTAGTCCATAATCTTATATAAGATATTGCATTAGATACATTTTGGAACTTAATGAGAGAGAGAGAGAGAGAGATATTCTTTTCATGAAAGACGATTGAGAGGAGTCTAGTACAGATCAATTTTATTGGTTGGAGAAATATTATTTATAGATATTTCTACCTTGGATTGTAACCTATAGGGACACAAATAACCAATAGTAAGAATAGTTTATAATAGCTAATAATTATTATTCATCCTAATAACAAAAATTGATTCTCGATTTGACCCCCTTGATTAATCTTATCTAACTTTTACATAGAGAAAAAAAATATAATGAATAGTTTTTATTTATCTAAAGAATGACCAATGCCACTAGAATAAGAAGAAAATTTTGGATAGTCAGTTTATAGCTCATTCACTTTTATGAGATAACAACATTTCATAGATTTTCCATGAATCCTATGGTATTATTGACCATGTAAAAGAGGTACTAGCAAGTATAAATTTAATAGTATTAACAATTCACTTTTGGAATAGAATACAAGATACACATAGTACTATTGATCATTAAATAAATATAATAACAATTTTTAATGGAAAACTATCAATATTTCTCTAATTTTGACTTGAAATGGGATTCCTTATATGTAACTCATTTTCAATGAAGAAAATAAATTTTTAATCAAAAAATGGCTCTTTAAGATAAGAGGACTTACTACATATAGATATTTTATTGGAATGGAGATAAAGTTCACAACTATTTTTTGGACTTGATGTGTAGATATTGATAAATCTAGTAGATCTCTAATAAATCTACTAAATATCTACTATTTATATCTTAGTTTATTCACATTTTTTAATTCTCCATAGATTGAGTTAAGAATTGATCAACTCATTAGACTAAGACTATTGGGGAACAAACCAATGACTTTCATATTAAAAAACAAGTATTCTAACCAATTGAACTATAATCCTAAAGAAACAATATATATCTATGAATCAATAATAGTATATTGTCATGGGAAAAATAATATTTGTCTCTCACTTTCCTTTTTTTTGAAGTATCTATTCATTCTATTTTGTATATTTCTAATATATTTATATTTATAGAAATAGATAGATAAGAGGTTTTATAATTGATTACCTTTTCATTGGTGCTAGTGATTTACATAATTTCTTTCTAACATATCATGTGGAAATTGGGTTAGTTACAATTGAACAAGCATTGGCATATCATTGACAAATTTGTAATATAACCTTGTAAGCTACTAAGGCATTGACCAAGGGAAAGTAATTACAAGTATCTAGAATGTCAAATGAGTATCTTATATCTTTCATGACATAGCACTCTAGGGGAAGTCTAATCCTCATTGCCTCCTTGAAATGGAGATGTCTTTAGATACTAGATGATAAGGGCCTCCTAATTCAATTTTTTTTTAAATAAAATGGTAGGGTTTTGAAAGGGTTATCCTTTCCCTTTTACATCAACTTAGTCACATCAAGATATATAGCCTATTTGGTACCACTAGTATTTGAACCTTGGTGTGAACTATGTCATCCATATGTCTCAACCATTGAACCATGGTCCCATTGGCTAAAATTTTGAGTTGAAATGTGCATTTTTATGAGGGGTCCCAGTCCCTTTATACTAGGATTTGAACTTAGATCTCTGAAATTAAAACCCTAAGATATACCACTATGGTATCCCTCATGGGACCAAAATTTTAGGGTAAAGCATGGGTTTTTGAAAGGGGTCTCGGTCCACTTCTATTGGGGTTTGAACTTGGATCTCCTTGATGAAATCCTAAAAACATACCACTATAGTATCCCTTATAGACCCTATTCAAATCCTTATGAATTTATCATAAGTAGGAATAAAAATTCACTATTTTTTTTATATGGTATTTTTTCTTGTATTGTTCATAATTTTATTAAATTAAAAAATACTTATTTATTAAAAAAAAATCACCAAGCAAATAAGAGTTTGCTTTTAAACACTAATAAAAAATTGTTAAAACCCCAAGTTTAAGCATTGTTATACCTGCATATTCTACTAAATTAAAAGGTTGAACCACGATATAAAACTATGAGGAAATACCCATTTCTATTAGTATTTCCCTTATATGAATAAGGATTTAATAATTATATTACATAGTTGATATTGGCCTTGGAGGAGAAAGGGAGGTATAGCTCTTCCTTCTTAACTAAGGGCTCATTTATTTAAACTTATATTCCTAATATTTATTTCTAATTTTGTGACACTCAATGATATTTGTTCCTATAGATAAAAAATGATGGTATAGTGCATATGTTTCTAGATCACAATTCTTTATAATTAAGAAGATAAATTACATATTATAATAGATGGGACTAGATGCTAATCAAATGGGTCTTGATCTAGTATTCGCTGGCATAGGATAAATAAAATAGGACACAACTTCTAAAAAATTGGTTGTTTTTAAAAAGATCTAAAATGTAAAATATTTGTCTCAGATGTGAGCAATCTATGCCTAGATTTTATTTATGGGTATAATTTAATCAATATTGTGCATGGCTTTAAGTGATTGACAAATAAATTTTAGGATAAGATCAATTTAAAATAATATGAAAAATATCTCTTTCATAAGTCAATAAATAATAAGATATATAGTTCTTTGTTCCAATTGTGGGGTATAAATGTCACTCTTTTATGATCGAATCAACTATCTCAATCAAACTATTAAATTAATAGGTTAACAAAATTAATTGCTATGATCAGGGATTGCTTTAAAACAATCAACATATTTTTTCAATGAGTTTACACAGGTTTTTATGAGTCTTGGTCTCCTCATAAAAAAATCAATTTATTAGTATACTGGTATACATATTTTTATGTGGATCTATTTTTTTAGTCACATATATTAGATTTATAACATACTCATGCTTTCACAGTAAAATAATAACAATTGTTTTTGAATTAGTGATAGAGTTACACTATTTTAAGGTATAGGTCAATGGTCAATCCCAATAAAAGAATCCTATAATGTTTCCTATAAAAAACCTTCAATGTTTATTTTTCATCAAATTATAGTTGATTTGGACAAAATTTCTATGAGCGATAATAACTATTTATCATGATCGATGTTAGGTTTAACATTTTTTATGACAAAATGTAACACCTACTATTGATGTTGGTTTTGAATTATCCATTAATATAGACACCAATCCCATATTTACTTCTTGATATGACATACTACAAGTATGTGGACTAGTGGAAGTGAGATCAGGAGGTGCATCAAGTTTGGAATCTTTGATGGTACTTGTGATCTATTTTGGAGTTTTATGCAATTGTAGAGGAACAACTACTTCAGGTTCATTAACAACGGATGGAAGATATTTTTAGATTTCCTCATCAAACTATATGCTCACAGTGGAAGATGTAGCATCTTAATACTCTTTAGAGGCATTTGTATTTAATTTAGGTTCAACTGCTTCATCAAATACCACATCTCAATGGATCATCCAGTGGTAATCCTGGACATGCTAGCATTTGCAGTGTTGGGAGAGATTCTACTAGTGGTGTCAGTTTTTTCTTTTCCATTTATAAAGGTGTTCACTCCAACAATTTTATGGAAGATATTACAATTCTTGAGGCCTTGCAGAGGGGGTTTTCTCTTGGCTGGCATAGGATTATCTACGAGTCTGACTCTCAAATTATGGTTAATATTTTAAACAGTAAAATGGTGGAGGAATTTAATTGGCAGTTGGCCTCTGTAGTCATTTAGATTCTTAGAATGAGTGAAGATTTTGAATTTATATCCTTTGTGCACATTCCAAGAGAATGAAATGTGGTTGCTGATTACCTGGATAAAAGGGCTTCTGAGTTGTTGGATCCTTGGAGTATCGATAATTGGGAGAGTCTCCCATCTAGGGACTCTCAACGCCTATGGGAGTTGATCCACAAGGATGTATAGACTTAATGTGGTTTATTCTTGTTGTATTTTCTAGGTGTCATTCTAGTCTAGTGGTTTTAGCTTGTTTGGTTGTTTATTTGAGTCCTGTTTGGAAGCTCAGTTGTCCTTTGTAATACAGATTTTTTATCAATAAATTTTTACCCCTTTATTTAAAAAAAAAATACCACATCTCAATTTATATACAATTTCTTGGTGATTGGGCCTATCAAACATTACCCTTTGATTCATCATCGTACCCAAGAAATATGCATAGAAAGGATTTCACATCTAGCTTGGTCCTATTTTTCTTTGGAACATGCATGTATGCCTTGCTATCAAATACTTTGAGTTGTGATATTGAAGGCTTCTTCCCATACCAGGCTTATTTAGGTGTAATTCCTTGTAGATCCTTTGTGGATGCTCTATTTAGAAGATACATTGTAGTGGTGATAACTTTAGCTCAACACTACTACTTCATAATAGATCTTGTGAGCATGCAATATGTTAGCTTTTGATACTAAATACTTAATGTAAAATCTACCACAAGGTATAAAATGAGCATGCATTATTAAATATAAGATAATGGCAATATGCAAAACATGTAAATATCCTAAAAAACTTATGTAAATACTTATAAAAATTTCATTATGAAATCTCATGAAAATATTATCCTCATACAAAATTAGGAGATCACTAATACTCCATGCTCCATACAATTTCTACATTGTAGAAAACTTGTATTCTACTGTACTTTATCTTCTTCTATGAAAATTATGAGATTGTTCTATAATGCTTACACAAAGGCCAATATATAATGGGATGTGACTCTTGGCCTTCCATATTCCTTTAACTCTTCACTTTCCTATTCTATGGACTCATGTGCACACAGACTGTGATGCACATTTACATTATTGAATACTTTGCACATTCTAATATTACTTATACATTTATTACATTGGATAAAGTAAATACTCAAACCCTAATCTATGACTCACATTCCTAATCTAAATATGTAACCAAGGTGGTACATTAGCATGTACCAAATAATGTAATATATTCCAACACCCCCTTGTATTACATTATTTGGTTATTGAAGACTTTAGTCTTCAATATGGTCTTCATCCTAGTTTTGGAACTTGAGCTCTTCTTTTCTGCTTTCTTTATTTTGCTCTTTGTCTATATCCTGATCAAGCAAGTAATTAGTATCTTCATTTGGTTTAGTCTTCATTTTGCCTTTCTTGGAACTCATGTTATCTTTTCTTGTCTTATTCATTCCACTATTTTCCTATATTTCAAAGTGGTTGATAAGATCTTTGTCCTTGAACAAGAGATCTCATTATCTTGCAAGTTATAAGTGGATCAGGATTGATCCATTTTCTTTCCTTTCATTCTTTGGGTAACCTTTCTTCTTGTTCTTTAGAAAAATTAAACTTAAACTCATTATTAGTAGATGTTTCAGAAATAAGAAATTTAAAGAGACAATCTAATATGAATATCAATCTCTTCAAATATTCTATAGTACTTATCTTATACTAACAAAAAAATTATGAGTGAGATTTTTCTCCACAATATTTACATTGATGGAAGTTCCAACTGTTTGCTTTCTCATGACTAGTCTTATTGCAAAAAGTACATTGCAAATATGTCTCTACTTCTCTGTTACTTGTCTTTCAAATTTCAAGTTTATCCATTTCCTTGATAAAATAGTAAAACCATTTGTGTACAACTAAATCTATTCTATATTTACTTTTTTCATAAATCTATGTAAAACCATTTTTCTTAAATATCCTATATTCTTGTCTTTATCTTCTTAATTCTATCTTTGCCTTTAGTTGTAGTATTGTTGTTGGTACTCCATTTATCATGATTCAAATTATTTTAAAGGTAGCTTCTGCAAAAAAAAAATTGAGTATTTCATCTAATTCCATCATTAATATGTCTTTTATAGTATTCATTTATGAACATCATTTCCTTTGTACTAACAAATTTTGTGCGTATGATTATGTCTCCCATAATTTTGACAATGAGCATGATCCCAACAATATTTAGATTTATGTCCATATTTTTTTTCTTTTTATGTTTGGTTAGTGTGAGAAATCCCTACAACCGATGCTTAGGGTTGGACATCCCCATCCCACCATGACCTCTCATAAGGGGGAGAGTTGAGCTTATCAATAGGAAATTTAATACACACCATGGTTTGAACTTTGGACCTATCGAAGAAGAGCCAAATCCCAAGTCATTGTGCTATCCCTCTTGGGACTATGTCTATACTTATTGCATTGTTTACACCTTTGAGTGTAATTTGATCTTCTATATTTTGGATGAACTCTTATAGGAACATAAAACCCGCTTGTTGAATTTGTAACTCTCCTTAATGTCACTTTTGTTACATAATATGATTTCCCTTCATTATTAGAATCTTCAAATCAATCATTTATGCTTTGTTTAAATATTATTATAACTATACTTTCTGCTTCATTTTGAATGAATTGTATGTACTCCATCAATTATATTATTCCATATTGTTTTTCTTTTAAAACAGTTTGTAAATGAGTTTTAGAAGTTTTTCCTTTTTTTTGAATATTCACTTTTCCTTGTTTTCTAGCCATGATTGAAATTTCTTCTTCTTTTCTAAAACACCTCCTTCAATCAACTTATATTCCTAATCTATAATTCCTAATTTTATTATTTTTAATTCACTCAATTTTCAAATCTCAAATTTCTTTTTCAAATAATCAATTCCATCAAATTTCAAATTCAATTCTTTTAATCTCCTTTTATTTGTCAAGTTTTTAAATTTAATTTTCACAATCAATATTCAAATCTTCAATTCACCATTTATTTCATCTTCATATTAATTTCATTAAAAATGAATTCATTTAGTCTTTTTTGTATCTCCCAAATTCAAGTTTCTTTCACAATTTTACAAATTCACTTTCAAATTTCAATTTAATCAACACTCCAATTAATTCACACTTCACTTCAAATTTCCAATGTTTAATTTCCTTATATCTCTTGTTCATTAATTCATTTCCTTTTAAATTCCTTTTACCTCTAAATTTAATATTTAATTATCAATCTCCAAATTAATCTTCAAATACTCGTAACTCCAAAAATATCACATAAATTAAAGTATCTTTTAATAATCATGAAAGCTTAATGTTTTACTTTTATTTTTGTGCTTCTTAATTCAAATTAGGCACTATCCAAACTATTCACTCTATCTAAGAATTATCCACATTGTTTGCTTTCACCAAAAATTACTCCAATGAATTTGTCATCCTCTCTTCAACTTCTCTATCTTAGGATAGACTTCTTAATGTTGTTGCACTCAATGTTCTTAGGTTTGGATTGCTTTGCTCAATGTTCTTGGGTCCAATTTTTAGAGCTCAATATCCTTAGGTCTAAATTTTAGTGCTCAACATTCTTGCAACTGAACTTCCAAGCATCCAACGTTCACTCTAAAAAGATCTTAGTACTATAGTTATTTCCAACAATAAGTGCCAATAATATCTTCACTCCAAAAAATATTATCTTCTTACTACAAACTTCCTTCATTCTAGGGTCCAATAAATATTGTTCTCCATGTCACTTAGCAATTATATTTGTCCAACCTTCTCACTTGTTTTGCTACTCTCACTTCAATCTTCTTTAGTCTTCACAATATTTTTGCTTGTCCATCTACAATCCACATTATGTTGTAATGACCCAACAATCTTCAATCTCTTCTCTTCCTTTAATATTATCTTCTTCTCCAATCAATCTTCTCTCTATTCTTTTTTACAATATCCTCCTTCAATATTCTTCTCTATAATCTCTTCTCAAATAAATATTCTATCCTCTTCACTAAATGTGGCTCTTTAAAACAAGATGTCTCTCACCAAGATAGCTCTGATGCCACTATTGTAAATTATGCCAGATTATCTCATAGGTAAATTTCACTAGGATCAAATATCACTCATATAAAATCTCACCCACATGTAAAACAAGTATTCCATAATGAGAAAATTCACTATTAAATTCATAAATCATAAAATATTACACATAAATTTGATTCCATATTACATATCAGGGAGATTTATCTCAAATAAATAATAATTCTTCTAAGTTTTGCTATCCTCTAACTTCTAGGAGATGAAAATATTCACATGCCTTACATTATAACAAAACTCTCATGATTACATAACCTCTCATTTTACATCTTGACACATCTTTATGACTCTTCACTACCACACTTGACACCTATCATCTATGACTCTTCACTTACACTCTTGACACCTTGCACACTCACACTTGCACACCTCACACTTGTACTCTTGACATCTTCACACTTTATTACATAACACATAACACTCTTCACACTTTGATACATTCTTTAGTCAAACACACTTCCTAATCTAATATTTACAATAATACTCCATGGTACTTCAACATACCAAATAATACACTATATCTAATAGATAAGTCATATATATGTAATATTCATTTAGTATGCACTTTGTAACTCATAGATGGTGAATCACCGTATTTCCATATAGGTGGCCTTCTTAGTCATGGAAGGTGAACCACCATATATCCATATGAGTGACCTTCCATATTCAATACAATGGGTCAGGGTTATGCATAGTGTCTATTTATCACCAAATTGGCTAAAATTAGGATTTTTGAAATTTGAAATTGGCTAATATTTGGGACCCTTGACCAGGGTCCATTAGCCAAAATTTCTAGGTGCAAATTTTTTGGGGGTCGATTCGCCCTAATTTTATAATAATTTGACCATTTTAAGTTTAAATTTCCAACATTACCCCTAATAATATTGAACCTTCTACATACGTTTGGACACTATTCACCTAGATTTCAAAACTGATTCGCCAAATTTTTATAAATACATTTTGGGGCCTACCCCTTATGCATAACCCTGCTGAATGGGTTTCCAACATACCAATTATTGTATAAAGAGATGTGTATCCTTAACTATAAAAACCATGAGTAATAGATGAAATGTTCTAGCCTCACATTTCTTCTCAAGGATTGCTTCCATTATACTCTATTTTCTAAAAAAATATCTATTTTTGCTATTATTTTTAATTTTTTATGTTTGATTTGGTGTACTCTATTGTTTCTAAATTACACTATTACTTGATCTTCCTTAACTCAAAATTCTGAGTTTCAAAACAATCAAAATTTTGAGTTTCAGATCAGGTATTTCAACAAAATACATTGTTGTATTACAATATTTTGGTAGTTATGCATATATTAATGGCAATATTTGAACCAGGGTCACCTTGAAAGTTAAGGTTTTTAATTGATTGAGTTCATGTTATTTGGCAAGATTTAAACCAGGGTCTCCTTGAAAGTTAAGGAATTTAATTGATTGAGTTCAAGTTGTTTGATAAAAAATATCTACTTATTGTTCCTATTTATTTGTATGAAAAACTAATAATAAAAATCTAAATGGATAATTTTGAGTTCAATAGAAATAATCATATTGATGTTAATGATCTTGGAGGAGATTCAAGAATTAATTAGAAATAATAAATGTTGTCAATAGAATCCAGTTGAAAGCTAGGAGGAACAAAAAAATCTCATTCACCTTAAAATTTATTCTATTGATATTATTCTAAATAAAGGGCTAGGTTATAAAAACTAACTAAACATCATGAAAGAAATATTTATAAAATAATATCATGTAAAGTTGCAACTATTTAATTATTAAATAGAAATAATACTAACAATTAACAATGTTTAACTATGCAATATTAATAGTAAAATATTGAATCAACTGCATTATCCATAAACTTAGAAAAGAGAATATAAAAAAACTCATGGAGAAAAGAAATAAAAACATGAAAAAAATTCATTGGACACCAATAACATGTCACTAAATAATAACGAATCTCAAATTCACATATAAATAACTAGGTGGGGGGTATAATGACACCCATGATACAATCCATGAATCTCATAGTGGTCAAACTAAGTTATCATTAGATCTCAATAATAATACAAGGATATATCCTTAAGATAAATATGGGCTCATAGGGAAATACAAACACCAAAATATAATGTTGTCCATGGCTTCAAGTTATTATTAACTATATCTCAATATGCCTCAATTGAATGGGGAGTATATGAGAGAATATTATGGAACATCACACCTTAAGGGAAACTCTCTTATGTCAAGTCTATTCTATATTTGTGAAGATAATTTTTGTGCACGACCTTGGTGAGGTTATCTGTAAGTTGATGTGTTAAAGGTACATGTATTAGTCCATTCAAATATCATGAATAAAACTAATGAATCTAGTTCATCCAAATCTCGGTGTGCTCGGTGTGTTAATATTCCACTTAAATGAGAACTAGTTGAGTGGTACTCTAATTATCACAAATAAAATAAGTGATACCTTTTTGAGGAAGATGCCAATGCTCAAGAACCATTCATATCTATAGAATATTCTTCATGATATGATTAGCAATTTAATATTCTACCTTTGTTGAAGATAAAGATATGATAGTCTACCACTTAGAACACCAAGAATAGAGTTTTAAATAAGAGAAAATAAGAAAATAAAAGTGGCTTACACTTATTTAAGACATTTAATCAACCCACATATAAATATGTTTCTAACATAATGAGAGCTTAAATGGAATAGTGACCCAGGCGTTGTAGGTGAGTTGGAGAGGAGAGGGCAATCCTCCAGGGGAGGTCCTAGGTTCGAATCTCCACCCTACCAAAAAGCTAAATTGGGTACCCAAAATACAATTGATAATGTTGGTGCGGGTAGGGCTAGGTGCAACCCTCGGGTGACTTTGACGGTTTAGAACCCCCTGTTCGTGGTCTCTTAGACCAAGGCGGACCTCGCAAGGGGTTTTTCACTTTAAAAAAAAATGGAATAGTGAATGCCCATATAAACTATATTCTTGATGTTATATAAATTCATTTTGTAGTCTTCCACTGGCCCTCATGAGGCACCTACATGTATTTATAACACAAAATAACAACAAATTCTGGTTTGATTATGTGTGATTTAGGTAAAGAATACTATCCACCAAATATTTATTGATGAGAACATTAAATAATTAAGTGAATTAATTGGTTTAAATATTCAACCTGGAGGAAAATGGGGTGCAAGTTGACATATTATCCTCCATTAAAAATGCTACAATAGATATGAAATATGTTAAGTTTGATAAAGAGTTATCCTATAAGAATATTAACCTGTTGGAATGCTTCAAAAGTATTAAAGTAGTCTTTAATATATTATATTAAAGGAGTCTTGAATTTTCATATCTTAAATAATTGAATTTAAAATTATAATAATAAGCAAATTGTTAGCATAAAACATAATGATGAGAATATATCCATTGCAATGTTGAATACGAAAGCCATGTTACAACTTACACTGATAAACCCCACAACTATGAAATAAAAATTAATCCTCTCATATCATGCATGAAGTGACTACTTAAGCTTGTACAAGAATTTCCTAAGCGTATAAACCAACAATATATGTTCATATTAGAGTGCATGTTCATATTACGCAAAGCCTTGTGACTATCATGTATGGAACTTCTAGAGGTCCCATGGAGAAATGCATTCTTGACATCAATTTTATGAATCTCCTATCATATCAAGTAATAATAAAAAGTATCATACTAATAGATTCCATAGGATATAGAAGGAAAAAATATTCATGTAGTAAACTCCATCCCTAGAAGAGAATCCCTTAGAAATACCACCATCCAAATGTTTTTTAATCTATCCATTAATACCAATATTGGCGTATTAGACACATTTATAATCAATAATATTCTTGCCCTAGGCAAAGAGAATGAAATTCTAAGTTATTTTCTTTATGAGAGAATTATAGTCTTCATACATAGGTTCATACCTATCAAGACATCCCCTAGTTTTAATGTAGATAGTACTATATTATACTATCTATCTTGCTTAATAATGAATGAGGTAGGGGATTCTGGTGATGTTCATAATGCAATATGGGTTCAATATATTGAAGAATATTTTGATCTCACTTAGGTATAATATTATCCATAGGAAGATAAGTCCTGAGGGATAAGAATCCATCAACAAAGCAACATTAGAAATTAAATACATCAATAAGTTATATGAATAACATTATAATACAAGAAGAGGGATAAAACTACAAAACCAATGGACTAGGTAAAAGAGAATCAATTATAATATGGAAATTAGGCAACTAGTTATAAGATATACCACCACCATAATATGTAAAGATTAAGGAAGAGCAATCACTTGACTTAAAGAGGATGAGAACCATGTGATATATTACAAGTACCAATAAAATCAAAATAAGTTGGAGGAGAATCATCAATAAGAGATGAAATGGGTCAAGAAGACTAAAACAAGAATCTCCTCAAATTTAATATTATGACTAATGTTGATATCTTGGCTAGATGGATTAATATAACCCACAAGGATGCATATATGACTGTTGAATCATGTACATGTTTCTCTTTGGCCAAGTTCAATATTGAATAATGTAAATTATTTTATAAACAGATAAGATAAAATTGTATAGTGTAATATGGGGTTTAGTTTATAATTCTATAAGACTTTAGTTAAATTTGAAAATTTTACTATACACCCTAACATTATTAATATATTAGTCTAAGGGTTTTTATAATTAGTGAGGTATTTATACACCTCTTCCATCATGATAATCCACTTATCATTATGTTTGGGTGTCTAAGTGTATCCTCTCATATTTATGTTCTATTATCATTTTTGTTTTCTTCTCTCTATACCTTTTTTGCTTTAATATTTAAGTAATTATTTATTCCAATAAATATTGTGATATACAACATGATATTAGCATGGGTATGAAGCACTATTTCTTGATCACACCAAGGATTCTATTAGAGCTATCATTCTTCCTTTCGATAAATACAATAAATTATCCTTCTCAAGAATTCATAATTTGTTTGAGGTTAAAGCAACAAATTAAGGATGATTAATTATTTTTTAATGCATCCCATAATTTCTAATTTATGGGAAGAGTTAAGAACTTATAATGAATACATTTCTTTGCAAGATAAGAAAATTGATTTTACTACAAACTCCCTCCAACACAATTATAAGAACTATTTTACATTTTATGCCCTTTTTGGGGGATATCCAAATCATTTTCATTTATTTTTAGCATAAAAATAAAATTTGAAAGCTAGAGAAAATGTGTGCTTGTTCGTTTTAGTCATCGAGACATCTACTTATCTTTAAAATTTATATTGGTGGTTTGGTATTCATCACTTACTTTTTTGCATGATTTATCATGATCAATTATCTTCATAGGGTTTTTAATGCTAGCACGAGACATTAAAATGTTGATAAAGAAAAATGAAAATCATGTTAAATTATTTCCTTTGCTATATTGACTAGATAAAGTTATTCTTATTTATTTGTTATGTTCCTTAGCATTGCATGATCTTGGGTTTGAATTCTTATCTTGGGATAATTTAGAAATGGTCACTTTGTACAAGGGCATGGGTTAGCATCATATTAAAAGAGCAATATTATTTAATTTCTCATATGATCATGTGGTTGGATTGGTACTCATAGTTGTACTAATATATTATGGTATTGAGAGATCATGGATTGGATATTGGTCTTCATCTCTTTTATGAGCCCCAAAATGCACCATATGAAGCAATATACGAGGTCTTAAAGAGGGTTAATTAAATATTCAATGGTGCCTTTGCAATTCATTTCCATTAGCTTCCATCATTGTATTGGCTATTATACGGTGTTCTACGCATGTATAATTCAAAATTTAATACGATCAACTTCCATTCTATAGTCCTAGAACATGGGGTAAGGGTGTCTTCCATGTTTGCATGAGTAAAAAGGTAAATATTTAATAAGTTACTACTTTTTCCTCTTGACAACATGGATGGCTAGAGTGATCATTACACATGTAATTTGGTCCTTCTTTCTAAGAGCTTGCAAGATAAAGTATCACCCACCTTTTGGTGGCATATAATATATTTTATGTAGGTGCTAGTCCCTTTCTCAAAATGGAGTGGTTTTTATTTTCTTCCAACTCTAGGGTGTGGACACTTGGATAACTTAGATAGCCTTTGGTGTCCATAATCCAAGATACATGGGATCAATTCCTTTTGGCTCCCTCTTACCACTCAGTCTCAAATTGCATGGTCAAATGAGTTGGAGGTCTCCATGGCACCATAAAGAAAAATAAGTATTTTTTATATACATAAGGTGTTTTCCCAAATATCAAATTATATTAGCTCAACAGGTTAAATTCCTCAAAATTTCAAGGTAGAGGATAAGGTTCAAATATTGCTAAGTGATACATACATAATTGCCAAGTCATTGTAATACCACTATATGATTGTGCTTATAATATGAGTGAAGCCCATTTTAATACCATATAACCCATTAAAGAAAGATATTTTCTCAATTAAAATACATGTTCCTTGCTCTAATTTGATAAAGGTGTTTAATAGAAGGTGGTTGTTAAATTTGTAGTGACTTCAATCTACAAATCAAACTATGCTAAGTAGAGATTTTTAAGAAACTACAAAAATTCTAAGGTTTGGAATATTGGCATCTTTATTATCTTGAAGGTTATTAGAGAAAACCT
Source organism: Wollemia nobilis (assembly GCA_028583015.1). NCBI lineage: Eukaryota > Viridiplantae > Streptophyta > Pinopsida > Araucariales > Araucariaceae > Wollemia > Wollemia nobilis. The sequence goes on from JAQPPZ010011872.1 coordinate 27,030, forward strand.
TTTGAAGTCCATATACTTTGCATACAAAGAAAATTTGATCCTCTTTTTTTTTCTTTTACCTTCAAAATTGCAAAATTTCCAAGTTCTTTATATTGTCAACATTTGTTTAAGGACTTATTACAGCGGAGGAGACGAATACTAGTATGATGGTATCCAAGACATTCAATCACTTGAAAATTATAGTAAATGGTAACTTAAATGATTGGTCTATGATAGATGATAGAGTAAGAACCTTTGATGCATACTCAAGGAAGAAATAACCACCCTTAATGAAGCAACTCACCAAATAAAGTTGGAAGAGACTTTTTGCTTATTTTCATTATTGATTGAGCCTATATTTCATTTTCTATATTAAAATATTGGATATCCAACAAAAGTGTGGGATGCACTCCATATTCTCTTTGTTAGCATAAGTTGTATTATTTATCATATAACTTAACTATGATTCCAAATTATTTTTTGTAATTTCAAACTTTTTATCAATATCAAGAAGGTTAAGAAGTAGTTGTAAATGTTGAAAGATGAAAATTTTTACTTATTGGCCAAGCTTGATATATGATGATATAAGCCCATGGGAATTCTTAATGTAATATTATGATCAGGCTTTATGTAAGCCTATGAGAATTATCTATGTAATCCTATGACCAATATTGACATATCCACCCTTAGTGAGATTGGTAAAATAACTTGTATAGTTATGTAATCACCCTTAGTGGGATTGATTAAGCCACCTATATGGTTAACCTAACTAAATTGTTTTTAAGGGTTTAATAACTTGAATTAACCTTGAGCCTTATGTCATCCTAGGTTAATGTAACATGTACTTATAATTTGGGGATTAGGTATCCATTATAAATACCCCAACTACTAATTAGTTTATCAGTTTGTGATATGAAGTGCTATCATGGGATGTCTATGGGAATTTGTAACATCCCTCCCAATACTGCTATCAATTTGCTTGCTTCTTCTTATAGACTGAAGCAAGTGTTCGTTGCTAGATAGGCCAAAAGATGTTGAGAAGATCAACAAACCCTCCTTCAGGAAGCTAGGAGAGGCGAACGTGAGAGGTATAGAGGATATGATGGGGTGTGAAAACACCATGAACCGTGAGAGGTATAGAGGATATGATGGGGTGTGAAAACACCATGGCTCATGAGTACATGGAAATCACCACTACATCCATATAGCTGCATTCATAAAATATCTTCTACGTGTGCAAAGTGTATTCTGTGTTTTGTTTTCGTATGCTTTTATAGGAAGATATCAACTCTTGCATGGAATAAATGCTTAATAACTTGTTTATAATCTATAAATCAAATGATACGGATTTTAATGAAAACTTAAATAATAAATATTATTTTATAGAATTAAAATAATAATAATAAATAATAAAAGTTACAATTAAATTAAAAACAAAAAACTTTCTATCTAGGATTTGCATGTATAATGCTTATTTTAATATATGGAACCTAGTTAGCATTTGGCATTTTTATGCGATGGATATCTGCATAGGTCTTTCCACCCGTTCGCATGTAATTACCTTATGTTTTTTTTTATATATCTGGCACAACAAAAGTGAGAGGCATGGGGTGTTGTATGCAATGTCACTCTACGGAAATTGGAGGAGTAAATCAGTAGTTTAAGACAGAGATAAGAATTCTTGATCCTCAGGTCGGAGTATTCTTATTTTCTTTGAATTGATTGAACGATGTTTTTAATTATTATTTTTATGGTAGTTTGCATTCGGATAGTAATAAAAATAATGTATCGAAAAAGAATTGTTGAATGCTAAATTTTGATCCATTTTACTATTTGAATTGGATGTCCTTTGTGTTTTGTTTAGAGAAATGTAATGATTATGATTTCTTTTAAGAATCCTGTTGCATTTACGATATGATTTATACCTGAATTTAGCTGCTGGATGTACAAAAGCTAAGGTGATGAATTAAATAAACAAAAAAAGAGAATTTAATTTGTTTTTTTGTGTGTAGAATGAAATGAATGACTACTTAGCAATAGAAAATGACTATATAGTTCAAATCGTGCATGGTCTATGATTGAGCTCTGCATTTGAAAGCATTTAATTTAAAAGATCATATTGGAAACTTGTGCATTGCATTCATATTAAGGGGCTGGCTAATCTAATATTGTATCCCTCTCGATCATCGATTACCAACTTGGTTTCTTAAATTATTGCTTAATCTCGTGGTGAACTGATTGTATTTAATCAAGTCATTATTTTGATTTAAGAGGACTCTTTTAAAGATGATTACCCCGTTAATTGTAACTTCTATATATCCTTTTTAGCTAAGTGTGTTTGGATGAGGAAAACTGTGGACTTTGTTCTGTGTCTCATTTTTAAGGTGATAATGTATCTAAATTGTTTTTTAATATGGGATGGTGAAACTAGCTCTTCTCTTTAGACGACGTCCCTTTTGGGGCTGCGATTTCGTGTGTTCTATAAAATCAAAATTTAGTAAAAACTTTTTCTCCGTTGACGCAAAAACAGTATTAAGATCTTATCAACATTTGCGTGTAAGTGTAGATATATTAATGAGTGTGGTTTATTGACATTAAAAAGATTAATGTGTTTAAAAAATATTACTTAAAAAAGATTAATGTGTATAAAAATATTACTTTGATAGGAATGTAGGTTTCTGACAACTTAGAATTATCTTAAATTATATTCTTTTGCTCTTAATATAACCTCTAGTGATGCTTGTTTTTCGAATGATCCATAGTGTGCCGAGTATTACTCAAGATGTAAGAATAACCCTATTATAAGAAAAACTAAAGATTGTTAGGGTTACTCAGCTTACCTTATGACGTTATAACCAGTGGCGTAGGATTACTCTAGAAAAAATTATTTATTTATTTTATTTTATTTTATTGTAAAGTATCGAATCTTGAAAATATAGGAAGAAATTTTTTCGTGTTTTACGTGCAAAAACCTTTTGTTGGCGTATGACAGGCAAGATCTTCGCATACACGGTAAATAAGCGTTCGTTTTAGGAGACCTAAACCAGATTATATAAAAATATAATACTCGTTGATATAACATTGTTTTAAAATTAATAGAATTATAAAGAGATATTTATGTGGTATGTTAATTTATTTATGTGCATTTATAATCTATTAAATTTTATTTGTCAAATTTTATTTCAAAGTTTAAACATGTCAAACTTTTCAAGAGTATGGACACAAACTCGAATTTGGACACAAACTCGAACTTAGTAACTAAGGTTATAAATTTATAATGTTTTATTTAAAGTTTAACCTTTTATAATGTTTTATTTAAAGCTTAACCTAAGTTTGTTAAAAAAAGGAAAACGTGCTTGGCATCTTAGAGTTTTACTTTAAATAATTTTACTTCCACATATATAGAGAAACTTTTATATTTGTTCAATAGTGTATGTGACTATGGTAAACGTGATTTAATTTGTAAGAATTTTTACCAGTAGAAAATTTGAAATATGTATGGATTTGTAATAGTTGCCTCACTAAAGTAATGAATTCAAGTCGATCCTCAAGAATTTAATCATATATGTGAAATTGTGTGGTCAAGACTTTCCTTTTAGAATAGTTGTAATAGCTCCGTAAACCTTAAAATATTTAAAGAGCTAGACTTTTAAGAGGTTATACATGTATATGTGAAACCATTACTTATTGAATTTTTTTTTTTCGTGGTGGGAAGTGGGAAGTTTAATTAATAGACCTTAAATTGATTTATTTTGTCTTTTATTAATATAATATTAGAATATAAAAGTTATAATACTTCATTTATGATGAAACTGATTATATAGTATTATTTTTATGGTAAAGAGAGATTAAATTGTTTTTTATTTGAACGAAAAGATGCATTTTTATATATGTAATATGTAAAAGTATTAATGCTTTATGAGTTTACAAACCAGTGGAACATTTTAATTTTCTCCAATAGGAAGAATGAATTGTAAAAAATTGTATCCTGATGGTAAAATTGTATCCATAAGAATTGCAAAAAATTGTATCTATAAGAATTATGAAAAGGCACTTGGGGGTGCAGCGCAACGGTTTGGGCTTTGGCTCTTCTTCGGGAGGTCCAAGGTTCAAACCAAGTGTGTAATGGGGTGGGTGTGTCTCCCTGGTGGGGTTGTTGTAACAGGTTGGGGGATTCTTGGTCAAAACTCCCATTTCTTAACATTACCAAGAATTATGAAAAGGTAATAATAATAATACCCAACATCGATAATTGTAGGAAGGACAATTACTGGGATTCAGGGTAGCTAGGGCAGCTATATTGTTGATGAGAAGGGTTAGGATGGAAAGGTAAAAGAGAGTGGTATGGGATGTCTCTTAGGTTGTCAAATGAGTAGTATAATGAGGGGTCTCTTGTTCATTGAACAATTGGGAGTTCACTCAGAGACAATATGGTATGGGATGTTTTGCCATCAAGCCAGGGTATTGGCGGACCCTAGTTGAATCTAGAGAAGGTGGAATCTCAACTAGGTATAAGGCATATTTATGCTACACCCTTGCATGACATTTTAAATTCATGATGAAAATTAGACCAAAGGAACCTATTGAGTGGTGTTTTAACCCGATTGTGAAAACACACTCTCCTGTAGGATCCGAGTCCTAAATCCTCTGCTTGCAAAGAAAAACGATTTCTCCAAGGTTCTTATTATGCTAATTATTGATTATCAAGGATCTTGTTTAAAATGAAATGCTAAGAACACCTTAGGGTTTGCAAGTGGATGTTAACAAGGGGCATTGTGGTTTATTTAATTATGAAAGTGCAATGGACTCTAAAATGAATAAAATCTGTTTTAATCTTTAATTCTGATGGATTTTTAGTGATTTATTCAAACACAGTAATTAAACTGCTGAAAATAAAATATGGGTTTGAAAAGCAAAGACAAAAGTAAATAAAAGTAACAATAAGAATAGATTACAGTCAGAAAGTTGTCATTAATCGGATGAAACCGAAGATACTGAGGCTTTCTACATACAACCTAACCTAATGAACCTGCACTTTCACACAATCCAAATAGGCTAGGTGCGGGTCTCGAGGGTTTCTACTATAATTCCAGATTCAGGCATTCGCATGAAGCAACCAAGAGATCTTGCATTAAACTTCACCTAGAAACCTAAGAAATCTGGAAAGGAAAGATAGACATTAAATCATGCATGCAGAAGTAACTCCTTCTTTCTCATCCAAAAGATGCCAACTCTCTGTATTTTGTATTAAAGAATATTTCGATTACATTCAAAAATGTTCCAGGTATAAAAATTCCAGAACAAAAAGAAGGAAATTGCCCAAGTACAGGCCCAGAATAGCACGAAGCTCTTGTCTCTGCAACTCTGTATTCGGCAATTTCCAACCCCTTCTTCGATTTGCAATTATGGTCTTATAATGTTTGACGCGGCTCTTCGATCTTCTCTGTCGCTTCATTTCACCTTCCTGCACATGACCCCTCAAATTCCTGCTTTTTCCCGCTTTGATTCACGCTCAAATTTGAAAACGCTTCGAAATTCATCTCTGCATGTAACGCCTCTGCAAGTTTGACACCTGTGCGCCACGTGTCCTGCTTTTCCTGCGTCTTGTGTAACGCTTACTATGAAAAAAAATGACAAAACTGCAAGTCTGCCTGTTCATCTTCTTAGCCGCGATATGGCGACATGTCACGAAATCGTGACATGTCGCGATATCGCTACATGCTTTCCTGCCGTACGCCTTCATCAGCTCCCCGTAGCGATGTCGCGACCATTTTTCATTTGTCTACCTCCGGCAACTTCTCGTAGCGATATCGCTACCCTTTTAACATTTTGAGCCCTCCTCTTCGAATGGTAGCGATATCGCTACCACTTTCTAACTTTGAGCCCTTTTCAAAATGTGGTAGCGATATCGCTACCACCTTGGCCTTGCCGCGTCCCTTTGAAATGTGGTAGCGATTCGCTACCACTTTCGTTTCAAGCCTTCTCCTTGTGACATGGTAGCGATTCGCTACCATTTTTGTTTCAAGCCCTCTCTCACTAAACTTGTAGCGCTATCGCTACCCTCTGACTTTGAGACTGGCCTTTATGAAATTTGTAGCGATATCGCTACCATTTTGAACTTTGAGTCTTCTTTTCGCAAGGCGTAGCGAAATCGCTACCGTTTCTCTGTCGGGCCATTCCTTCAATTCGTCGCGACATTCGACGATCCTTTATCTATACAGCTTTCCTCTTTCGACGACTTTATCTACATCGTCGCGATTTCGCGACAACTTTCGTTTCGCCTCCGTCGCGATTTCGCGACATGTCGCGATTTCGCGACATGTCGCGATTTCGCGACACCTTTCTACACTTGGGCATTTTTTCTCTTTTCTTCAATTTTAGCATCTGGGTCATCGAGATTCTTCTCTGCAAGCCTACAAAAAGGTGGGTCCCCAATTTTGGGGTGTGTTGTGGATCAACCACAACAAATGGCGACTCTATTTGTCAAATGCTCTTGAGCATTTTAGTAAGAACCAACTTGAAACATATCACAAACTCGCAAATACATGTTAGCACATAAGCAAAATAACAAATGCCCAAAGATCAGAAGTACATGAATCATCAGAATCATCAAGTATTAGCTCGGTGTGTGCAATGTGTTTTCATTCCCTATCGTTTGAAATTGATCAACATTCCATTATCAGTTTTGCATGAATGCATATATGGGATGGTGAATGATTTGTGTACCCTAATGAATGTGCAAGGAGGATTTGCTTCCATAAGGGGCATGGTACTTCTTCTAATACTATGTACAAGCATTCAAGATTGCCAAACCCTCTTAGGATCCACTAGTTCATTATCTTATTGTATCCCAAAGTTGGTTATGAGTCCCTACTATCTAGAACCCATGTGCAAGTGAATGTGAAATCAGAACTTTGGGGAATCAGACTCCCAACCAACCGAGATGAGAGTTTAACCTTATCCTTACTATTCTGATTTAGAGTTCATTACCTCACTTTAAGCAAAATAATTAAACCAGTTATGGAAGAAATGGTCATGCTAGTCTAACCCTCTAGACAATCAGTGGTCTTGTTTTTTAGGCAAGACATGATGCCATGCATGGGCATATCTAACCCCACAATCCAAAACTTATCTCCATTTCTTTGGACCTTGGGGATGACTACCCATCCCTTGCAGAGGACAAGTAGTACGATCCTTACAATCCAAAATAAAGATGAGATGGGAAAAATTTATTTACTTTTTACTTCTTGGACCTTGGGGATGACTACCCATCCTGGTTAGGGACAAGTAGTACGATCCTTACAATCCAAACCTTAGATATAAATCATTAATTCTGTTGCTTAAACCTTGGGGATGACTACCCATCCTTTGCAGAGGACAAATAGTACGATCCTTACAATCCAAGCCTGATGAGAATGGAAAATATTAATTTTATTACTTAGACCTTGGGGATGACTACCCATCCTTTGCGGAGGACAAATAGTACGATCCTTACAATCCAAGACTAATTATGAAATGAAAATATAGGAGCTTTGGGGAATCGAATTCTCAACCAACCGAGATGAGAATTTACACCCTATCCTTACTACTCCATGTGGGCTTTAAGTTCTATGGAAGTGGTCAAAACCACTATTTTTAGGATCATGTTGCATAATAGGATAGACATGAAAACCACTTTCGCTCAACCTTTTCCTCCAAGCTAGGTTTTGATCATTTTGCTCAAGATCCTTTTTAATTTATGAGACGTGCTTGGTTCTAGATATCTCAAGACTCAGTTTCCAACCTTAGGATTCACTTACATTTATGTTATAACATAACCCTAAGAGAATTTGACGTACTTTCATGGCTTGTACATAAGATGCATATGTAACTAAAATGAAATGTATGTGAGGTGAGATGGAATATGAATGCCTTATCTTTGCAAATGAAATGATATGTCATGCAAATCTGATTCTTTCATGTATCACAAAATCAAACAATATAACTTAAAATGTTTTATGTTATTGGTGGAGCCTTTACAAGATAATTCCAATATTTCATATTCTCCTAACCTTAAGCATAAGTTGGCATCTCAATTTATTTCTTTTTGTTATTTTTATTTTTTTTTTTTTTTTATCAAAATTAACAACATGACAATTGAAATCAAATCCACAACCAAAATCCTAGCTAAGCTAACAATCCTAAATCAAACAAAATCTGAAAATCCTAAACAATGAAACAAGATCTGAAAATCCCACCAAAATCAAAGAATGATATGAAAGTCCCACAACCTAAGGGCTAAAATAATGTTTTAAAATCTGCCCATTAACCGGCGGCGTGAAATCTTTCCCTTCTAAGGTTTTTAGCACTGAAGGTATTCTTCCCAAGAATCTACGAAATCTGATATGGGCCTAACCAAAGACAATCAAACTTTTGATGGTTTCCTTTTTCCTCATGTCTTTTGTCCCATAGTAATACTAAATCTGAAATTCTGAATGATTTAACTTTGGCCCTTCTGTCAAACCATCTCTTGATTACTTCCTGGTGTTTATTCATGTGATTCACGGCCTCTTCTCTCTTTTCATCAAGGTGCAACAACTGGCTCAACCTGGCTTCAACTTGATCATCTGTCCCCAAGTACTCTTGTATGAAATGTAAGGTCTGCAACTTCAAATTTGCTTTGGAAATATCGGGTCTTGCCCATAGACCAAATGATAGGGAGTATTCCCTATGGATTCTTTCACTCTGGTCCTATCTGCCCAAAGGGCAAACTTTAGTTGAGTTGTGCCGGTCCGAGGGTTCTTTTCCGGCAACTTCTTAATAGTATTCAACAAATTCTTATTTGAAGACTCGGCCAACCCATTTCCTTGAGGATAGTAATTGGATGCAAACTTTAAGCTCACTTTGTTATCATATGCCCAATCTGCAAATTGTGTAGAAATAAAAGCTTTACCATTGTCACTGACAATAGAGTCGGGCATCCCAAATCTTGTTATAATTTGATCCTCAAGAAATTTAATCACAACATCTGTGGTGGCATGTTTAGTAGGAATCGCCTCTGTCCACCTTGTACAATAGTCTGTAGCTGTCAAAATGAATTTGTGAGAATCAAAAGAATTTGGGTTAATAACCCCAATAAAATCTAGTCCCCACTGCGCAAACGGTCTCATTTCGACTACAAGCTGCAACGGCATGGCTGCATTTCTTTCTCTATTTGCGGCCACTTGACGGATGTGACAAGATCGTACATGGGTATGCGCATCCTTGAAAATATGTGGCCGGTAATATCCTGCTCTCGGGATTTGATGTCTTTGTAGCATTGGCTGCACCATGACCGATTCCATGTTTGCCATGAAATTCCTGCAATACCCGGCGGCTTCTTCTTTGTTCAAGCACCTCAGGTAGATGCCTTCATGATTCTTCCTGTAAAGCACACCAGACTTTATCAGATAGTTAACAGATTTAAGCCTTAAAGCTCTCCTCTGTGTTGAATTCAAATTAGAAGGGCACTTACCAGTCAATAAAAATTGCACAATATCAACATACCGGTCCTCCTTAGCCATGTATTACGTATTTGAGCATTGACACTGTTATTTGCGGATCATTTTCTGCGATCGCCTTTGCCGAGTCCTTGTCCTCGAACTAGTTTCATTGGTTGGATTTCGAGATCAAATTCTTGGATGGTCGAAATCCATTTTCCTCTCTTCTCACCTAGTTCATTACAGCAAAAACATGGTCTTGACAGTAGAATCGGGCACGATGGCGATAATTCTGCTTTGCACGATGTAGTGCCTAAATTTTTTCACTAGTTTTAAAAAGTGCGTACATTTGCTTATCAAGGATTGAATACCTTAATTGAGCATCTTTCAGAGGGGCACTTAAAAATGCAATGGGCTTTTCGGCACTATCCTCACCTTTTTGGGTTAAGACACTCGCAAAGGAGTGTTCTGATGCAAAAGCGTAAATATAAAAAGGCTTGGAGTAATCTGGGCTTATAAGGACGGGGGCTCTGGAAATGGCATCTTTGATATTATGGAAAGCCACTCTACTTTCCTCGTTCCATTTTACATCCACATCTTTCTTGAGCATCTGGTTCAGAGGTTTGGCTATCTCAGCAAAGCTAGAGATAAACTTCCTCACAAAATTGACTTGCCCAAAGAAAGATCTCAGTTCTTTTTATTGCTCGGGAGAGGTAGGTTTTGGATAGCTTGTATCCTTTCTGGGTCGATGGATATGCCCTCTTTTGAAATGATGTGACCCAACAATTTCCCTTTCGTTACTCCGAAAATGCACTTTTTGGGATTTAAGGAAATTCCATGTTCTCTGCATCTTTGAAGCACTTTCTTCAAATCTTTAACATGATCCTCTCTCTTCTTCGAGAAACTAGGATATCATCCACATACACGATGATGCATTTGCCTATTAGTCCTTTGAATGCGTAATCCATGGCGCGTTGAAAAGTTGCACCAGCGTTTAACAGTCCGAACGACATTCTCTTATATGCAAATGTCCCCCACTTGGTAGTGAAGGCTGTTTTCATCCTGTCATCTGGATGTATAAGAACTTGGTTGTACCCAGAATATCCATCGAGAAAGGACATCATTTCAGATCCATTTACCATTTGCAGAATTTCATCGATTGATGGTAATGGATAATTATCTTTTTGAGAGGCTTTATTAAGATTTCGAAAATCTATGCACGACCTAATCTCTCCACTCTTTTTTCTTCTTTGGAACGAGGTTGGCCACCCAGGTTGAGTGCCTAACGGGAAAAATGATTTTCGCTTCCAATAATATTTTAACCTCCTTTTCGATCAAAGGCTCCAATAGCGGGTTAACAACTCGTTGTCTTTGCCTAAAAGGCTTGGAGTCTGGCTTCAAAGGGATGGTATGCGTGATAATGTTACAGGTTGTAAGTCTTGACTCATTGTAGTTCCAAGCAATACAATCTATGTAATGCTTCAAAGCATGTATTATATTGCTCCTTTCTTCCTCTGTACATGCCTTTGCTATGTACACCTCCTTTGGATTATCTGCACTCCCAGTTAATTGAATCGCATGCATCTTTGGGGAGCGGGACTCTTTTTCTTTTCTTGTTCTTGCATTCCATGTCGAACATCTTTTCTAATGAAACCACGTCTTTAGGAATTTTGTTGGATTGATACGCAGTTTCACTTTCTTCTGTTTCATCCTGCCACCTTTGTTCCTCATCGATCACCTGATTTTCAAAAATACCCGAGTTTGTGACAAACTTGAAGATGTGCTGTCACACTCAAAAACACTGGAAATTCTTCACATTATCAGGTATTGATGGACAAGGAACCAGCTCAATGGAAAACTTTTTACATCTTTTTATATCCACCGGGTTTAACATGCCCGCGGCGGCTGCAAGAGAGTCTGCTATTCGATTTCCTCTCCTAGAAATAAGGGCTATGTTGAATGCATCAAACTCCTCCATGAGGTCCATAACCCTAGTCCTATAAAGGCTCGGTATTTTGTCGCGGCATGTATACTGTCCTTTGATTTGCTTGACAACCAACTCAGAATCTCCCAAAACCTTCAAGCATTTAACATGTTTGCTCAATGCTAGACGTAAACCGTAGATCAATGCTTCGTATTACTGCCACATTGTTTGTGCAAGGAAATTGCGGTCTGTAGGCGGCCAATAATGGTTTACCTCCTGGACCAGTGAGCTCGACTCCAGCTCCTGCTCCCTGTCTAGATTTTGATCCATCAAACTTGAGCAACCACGTGTAATCCTTCTCCTCAGAAGAACCACCATGACACACTTCTTCTTTAAGTTCATCAGTGGCTTTCTCAACATCAAGAGCATAGACCCCTAGGTGCGGCTCAGAAAAGCTGAACCTCATTCGGCTTGTTAAAATCCGTTATAATCTCCTTAAGCCTCGGTTCGTTTTCCACTCTGATTTGGTTAGCAATGCCCTTCCATGGCAGCCACATATGCGAGCAGTCTGTTGCAAAATAGCCATTCAGCGTTTTCATCCAATCTCTCGCAAGTAACATTCCATACCTACTTGGGATGTTAACCACCAAAATGTCTACAACTTTCTTTGGACCACTGGGTTCGAGAATTTAATTGAATCTTGACATCATATAAGGTCCCTACTACATTTACCTATGAACGGTCCAATTGCAAGACCGTGCATTTGGATGAAACCGGTTGTAGACCCGGCATTTGACATATCTCCGTAGGCATGAGGTTGCTCGTGGCTCCTGTGTCTACCAAACGGTTATGCAAGTTCTTACCCGCAATTCTCGAGTTAATAAGAATGGCGGGACATCCCTTCTCTCCTTTCGCAAAATCGGATGGGATTCAGCTCTTTTTCCTTCCACATCGGATCGGGTGAGTTCAAAGCTCTTATCAACGCCTCCTTTTGACCGGGCAATTTAGGCTGCGTCCGGGAATGAAAGGCTAGATTTGGACTTCTTCATATCCTCCACTACGTCATAATTTGGTTTTTCGAATTTGATTGTCTTACGGACGTCATTAGACATTTCTCTTACGAGTGGAGGGGGAGGGTTGTTACTTGCCTTTGTATACGGAGGAAGAATAGAAGCTGTTTGGAGGTGTTGATGAGGTTTTAGGGGCTTTAGACTTACTCCTCAAATGGTACCCATGAGTCCCCTTTACTGAAATCTCGAAAAGCTTGCACCTCCTGTTCCAAAACTTCGTCTTCTTCCTCCTCGCTCTCACCCTCTTGGTGATATACTATTTCCATCACCATAATATTTTCATCTTGCTGATACGATGGATCCTCATTTGATACCAGTTCCAAATCATCAACTTGTGCCTGAAGACAATGAGTGTATCTAGCGATCTCAGGACAATTCCTCTCATTGTGTTCTTTTGTGTTATGTAACCTGCACCCTCTTTCCCATGCCAAATCTGAAAGATTCAAAAGAGAATTGGATTGGCTAGGGCCTGCAGAAGCATCTAATTGATTAGCAATGGGAGCAGGAACTCCCCCATTGTTTGGCTTAGTGTTCCAGTGCCTCCCTCTATTGTTAAAATTCTGACTTGGGTGAGGGGCACGGGACTCATGCTTCTATTTGTTGAACCACTGTCATTACTTAGTTTATGCACTAGTTTCTTGAGCTCTTCGACTTTCGAAAAGACATCCTTCGGTGGAACCACATTGTTGTTAACCCCCATTGGATTTGCATAATTGATGGGGTCTTGATTCCACATTTGGGTGGGGTTATGAGGAATTGGATTCCCATATGGATTGATACCTTGAATTGGGATTGGATTCGGAGCAGGGAACTATGGCTTGAGGATTGACTTGACTAGTTTCTGCGTAGTTGATTGAGTGTTACGCAAAAATGCGAGGAGCAGGTGGAATGGCTGTGATTGGTTGGATTGGAATGGGTGCATATGCGGGTCTTTGGTGGATACGAGCTGCGATATGGGAAGGCATTCATACTTGGCATTTGTGGTGCCATGAGTTGATTTGCATGGGGAACTTGACCATATGGAGCACCTTTGTCCCAACATAGGCATCCGGGTAAACCCGTAGCCTTGCGGTGTCAATTGCTTGCTCAATAGTCATGGCTTCATTATAGGCCAAAGCCGGCGTGGTGACATGAGGATTACGCCTTGCAAACATGGCTGTCATGGGGTCCAATGCCCCAAAATATATCTGCAAAGCTACTGCGGGATCGATGGCAAAATGTCTAATTGCTCTGTTATAGTTCTTTTGGAATCTCTGATTAAACATTCGGATTGGTTCCCCTTGGCCCCGTTTGCATGTAATAAGCTGATTGTAAATAGTTGCAGGATATAAGGGCGACCTAAATTGATTGACAAATGCATTTTCCATTTGTGTCCAAGAGGTGATTGAACCGGTTGACAAGCATATATACCATTCATATGCTATTGGATCCAAGCTCATGGGGAAAAGTCTGCAGACTACATCTTCATGCTGAACTTGCGACCTAATTAAAACATCTCTATAGGCTTGGATATGTTCTTCTGCTGTTCTTAGGCCATCGGCTTGTATTTAGGCAGAAATATTTCAATGTTCTTGGGGATTTCATGGATATCCCCGACAATATTCAAAGGAGTATTGTTAGCTCCATACCAAGGAGGCTGCTTGGAGCTTGAGCCATTTGACTCGAGAATTGATGTAGAACGAGACCTACAATAGCGAGAAGAAATATTACAAACTATAGGCACACTAGGGGCAACGGATATTGCTGGCGTAGGTCCACTCGACGTTCCTGGAGAAAACGAGGCCTTTTGCTCTTTGGAGTGCTTACGACTTGCTTGACTTTACCCTTGGGAGTACCGGTAAGGTCGTGAAAAATGGTTTCTCCGGTTGTTTGAGACATGGTCGCAATACGGCGTGGTGGGTCCGACCTGCTGAGGAAACCCTCGGCTAGTTCGAAGAAAACACTGCAACAAACACAAAAACAGTGTTGCGGTTTAGCCGTAAATAATTTCAGAATTAAATCAAAAACAAAATATTCGAGATATAAAAATTGAAATAGATAAACCGATTCGGCCCTCCTTCTAGCGCCAATCTGTTGAGTGGTGTTTTAACCCGATTGTGAAAACACACTCTCCTGTGGGATCCGAGTCCTAAATCCTCTGCTTGCAAAGAAAAACGATTTCTCCAAGGTTCTTATTATGCTAATTATTGATTATCAAGGATGCTGTTTAAAATGAAATGCTAAGAACACCTTAGGGTTTGCAAGTGGATGTTAACAAGGGGCACTGTGGTTTATTTAATTATGAAAGTGCAATGGACTCTAAAATGAATAAAATCTGTTTTAATCTTTAATTCGATGGATTTTTAGTGATTTATTCAAACACGGTAATTAAAGCTGCTGAAAATAAAATATGGGTTTGAAAAGCAAAGACAAAAGTAAACAAAAGTAACAATAAGAATAGATTACGAGTCGAGAAAGTTGTCATTAATCGGATGAAACCGAAGATACTGAGGCTTTCTACATACAACCTAACCTAATGAACCTGCACTTTCACACAATCCAAATAGGCTAGGTGCGGGTCTCGAGGGTTTCTACTATAATTCCAGATTCGAGGCATTCGCATGAAGCAACCAAGAGATCTTGCATTAAACTTCACCTAGAAACCTAAGAAATCTGGAAAGGAAAGATAGACATTAAATCATGCATGCAGAAGTAACTCCTTCTTTCTCATCCAAAAGATGCCAACTCTCTGTATTTTGTATTAAAGAATATTTCGATTACATTCAAAAATGTTCCAGGTATAAAAAATCCCAGAACAAAAAGAAGGAAATTGCCCAAGTACGGGCCCGAGAATAGCACGAAGCTCTTGTCTCTGCAACTCTGTATTCGGCAATTTCCAACCCCTTCTTCGATTTGCAATTCTGGTCTTATAATGTTTGACGCGGCTCTTCGATCTTCTCTGTCGCTTCATTTCACCTTCCTGCACATGACCCCTCAAATTCCTGCTTTTTCTCGCTTTGATTCACGCTCAAATTTGAAAACGCTTCGAAATTCATCTCTGCATGTAACGCCTCTGCAAGTTTGACACCTGTGCGCCACGTGTCCTGCTTTTCCTGCGTCCTGTGTAACGCTTACTGCGAAAAAAAATGACAAAACTGCAAGTCTGCCTGTTCATCTTCTTAGCCGCGATATGGCGACATGTCGCGAAATCGTGACATGTCGCGATATCGCTACATGCTTCCCGGCCGTACGCCTTTAGCAGCTCCCTGTAGCGATGTCGCGACCATTTTTCATTTGTCTACCTCCGGCAACTTCTCGTAGCGATATCGCTACCCTTTTAACATTTTGAGCCCTCCTCTTCGAATGGTAGCGATATCGCTACCACTTTCTAACTTTGAGCCCTTTTCAAAATGTGGTAGCGATATCGCTACCACCTTGGCCTTGCCGCGTCCCTTTGAAATGTGGTAGCGATTCGCTACCACTTTCGTTTCAAGCCTTCTCCTTGTGACATGGTAGCGATTCGCTACCATTTTTGTTTCAAGCCCTCTCTCACTAAACTTGTAGCGCTATCGCTACCCTCTGACTTTGAGGCTGGCCTTTATGAAATTTGTAGCGATATCGCTACCGTTTTGAACTTTGAGTCTTCTTTCCGCAAGGCGTAGCGAAATCGCTACCGTTTCTCTGTCGGGCCTCCTTGGCAACTTTACGTCGCGACATCGCGACCATTATCATTCTCTTGCCCTCTTTCGACAAACCGTCGCGATATCGCTACCGCTTCCCTGCTTCGAGCCTGATTTTCATTTCCGTCGCGATATCGCTACCGCTTTTATCTTCCGTACGCCTTGGCAAAACCTGTCGCGATATCGCGACATTTTTCCCCCTCGGACCTTCGTGCAGCTTTCTGTCGCGATATCGCTACCGCTTTTTCTTTCCGTACGCCTCCCCAAAACACGTCGCGAAATCGCGACCATTTTCTCCGTCCGTACACCTTTGCTGCAATCGGTCGCGAAATCGCGACGTCTCTCCTCTTTGGCAGCGATGGAGCTACATGTCGCGATTTCGCGACAACTTTCCTATTTTCGGCAGCGATGGCGCAACCAGTCGCGATTTCGTGACATGTCGCAATTTCGCGACACCTTTCAACACTTAGGCATTTTTTTTTCTTTTCTTCAATTTTAGCATCTGGGTCACCGAGATTCTTCTCTGCAAGCCTGCAAAAAGGTGGGTCC